>JBBCBC010000005.1:20629789-20897345 GCA_037126765.1 Stenogyne calaminthoides | reverse complement strand
TGTTTTCCTTTTTGGCATGCATAAAAAATATGTTCTTCTTGAACACTTCATTAAACAACCCCTCTGAGAAATTTAATCTTAAGCTTATTCGGGTTTTGAAATCGAATTTGATTCGTTTCTTTTATACACGTAACCAAGTGGTATCATGGAACTTTGCAACCAAACATGTATCTTTAGGAGTTGAACTCAATCGATGAATCTGCATTTCCTTTTCTTGTACTAGTCGGTAATATTTTACGTGAGATATCATCTTTCACATAACATAAGTTCTTAGAAGAACTCAACATTAAAACCTTTATCACAAAATTGGCTTATTGAAAGCAAGTTATGCTTCAATCGGATACATATGAAACACCATGGATATGAACCGAGTCGATTTCCAAAGTTCCATATCCTTCAATCTATCCCATGGAGTTATCTCCAAAAAGTGATCTCATGGCCCTCTTTGTTCAACATAGTCCTTTGGGTATCTTCTTGAATCACATCATATGTCTTGAGCATCCTTTGTCAAGATACCATACATCGGGGGCTTTTTCATCTCGCTCATCGATCTTTATGTGATCTTTAATCACTTAGTGCCCTTGTTTTCCTCCCTGAAAAAGCGGATCAATTCTTAGGGTACCCAATTTGTGTAGGGTCCTACAAGGTTAGTTACCTTTTGGAATCCAAATCTTTGACAACTCTAATCACTTTAGAGTGGGCTAATTTGTCTTCCATAAACATAAACATACACATTTACTACTCCGGGGTGCCTTAGCGGTTTTACGTGTATGTAGTCTAGCCTTAGCATGAACATGGGCTTTTGAATTTTTCTTTGGTTGGGGCCTTTTTGTTCATTTTTTTTTGGCTTAAATTTGGTCCGAATCTTTGTTGACTTGGGTTGGGATAACTTTTACCCCAAGGCAAGTGGGGGCTTAGGTTATCTGTCTTTGAAATATGGGTCTTTCATTATATCGAGGACTTGGTCTCTTGATTGAGAATGTCTCTTTGAAGTGTTTCTCTTTCGAAGATTCTTTGATGGTTTAGTCTGAGATCCTTTCAGGTTTGCATTCTTAGCTGAGGCTTTGAAATTTTACGAAATTTTCCAATCGAGTGCTGCTCGGGTTTTCTAGCCTTCACACCGAGGTTTGGGCTTTCCTACCCTGATCATTGATTTCCAAGGCTCATGGGTCCTTTTCCTTGTCTACAACCTTGGACATTTCTTCATTTTGAAGTGTGGGTGCCCTTCGGGTTTTACAAAGATTGTCTCTTGCTACTTGATGCGGCATTTGGATGACCTTGTGAGGTTCCCCGGAATGTATCCCAATCCAGATTTTATAGTAGATCTCTCTGGTAACTCTGAATTTCATCTATTACATTAGATGCACTATTCAATAAAGTTAACTTCTTACTCAGGCACTATCCTCACGATTCTGTAAGTTTCATGCTTTTTCGAGAGAGGTCATTGAATTTAGTTGATCAAATTTAATCTCTTGGTGGATTTCTAGCTTTTCATTTTAGGGTCACTATCAACTTCTCTTTCTCCGAGATTTGTACTTCGAGAACATCCAGTTCAAGAGCTCCCATCAATTGATAAAGTGGTTTTGGTTTTGCAAGTCTTTCCATTTAAGATTTTCGGCCTTGGTTCACCCCTTATTTCTTTCTTGAGTTTCATCTAGCGATTCTTGTAAAACAACATAGTCCTTCATTAGACTCTCAAAAGAATCCATCAGTCAAATTATTTGTTTACGAGTTTAACTTGACAACTCTTGTGCTAGTGTAGGAGCAACAACGAGAGAAAAGAAGAGTTTACCTCCTCAATGGCCATGGGCCGAGATGTCATCACTTTCAGCATCCGAGAATATTTCATCGAAGAGCTAGATCCCTCACAGAATGTTCTTCTTACGCAACCATGGCCTTTTTGCTAGAGAACTTCTTGTCTCTTTTTAGCTTGCCTTTCTCTTCTCTCATAGCCTTTTCGGTCCGACAATCATCTTTGGAAGTGACCTTTCTTTTTAGCAATTATAGCATCCATTGGCATCATCATCCTCGATCATTTTCTTCTTTGGACTTGGAGTCCTTCCTTTTGGATGAAGATTCCTCGACTTTTCGTGTCTTTCTTCTTCTCGGTTGATCCATCCTCGGGTTTCTTCCGTACTGTGGTTCCCGTAATAGTTTTTATTTTTCAAATCTCTTATTAAGTATTTCAAACCTCCTTGCCATCGATCTGCTAGCTTTTCCTCAAGCTCATCTCGATTTTGGCATGGGAGTTCTCGGACTCTGGGTTTCTGAGGTTTTATCTTTGGCCTAAAAAGCCATTCTTACTAGATGATGAATCATCTTTGTTGTCGACAACTTTTGGATTTCTTATCAATTACAAACTCATAGGCCTTCACTCGGAGAAGACTTGTTGATATGGCATTGAATTAATGTTTTTGGTGTTTTCAATCACCTTTTGCATGTATATCCCATTTCTTAGAAAGACCTTTAAGAATTTTCAATGTAACTTCTCTCTGTGGATATTTCTTTCCAAGTGCACTTAGATCATTCATAATGCTAGTGAATCGACTTCCAATTTGTCAATAGATTCACCTTCATCCATTTCAAAACTATCAAACTTTCCAATTACCATTTTGAAAGTTTGTTTTTTGATATGATCTGTGCCTCGCACATTCATTCACTAGTATCCCAAATTTCTTTTTGGGATATTACGTTGAGAAATCATTCCCATCACACCATCATCAATTGTAGATATAGTGTGTCGTTTGCAATATAGTATAAATTCCAACTTTCTCTCCTCATGAGTCGATTGGTCATCGGACTTAAATTCTCGCTCTGGATCATTTCTCTCATTTTCTAATCTCAGGATTCACCACGAAAGAAATTGGAATGGTCCTTCAGAGACCACTCTCACATTCGTTCATGTTTGGAATACGAGATGAGCACAGATTCTCAATCTCCATAGATCATAGTTCTCTCGAGAACATGGGAAGTTTCTCATAGAAGACATTTTATCCGAATCTTTTAAGAATTAAGAAAATAAGATCGAGTTCGGATAGACCACAAGTATTTTAAGAAAATAAAACTTTGGTCAACAAAGCGGTGGTCAAGTTGAACCCTTTGCTCGATACCACTTGTTGTCCGGTGCAACGAAGTCTTACGTGTATGGGGGAAATACACGTGTTCGAGTGTTTTAAAAACTTTTTCTTCTTGAGATCGGCTGGGGTCGACTTTCCCGATGATTTGGTCCCGAGAAGCACAAATCGCCTCGAGTCAAAATCTCTTGAGAACTTGTGATCCTGAGCTACTTTCGAAACCTCGGATAATCCTAACCCGAAGTCCACGAAGTTTCAGAGATCCCGAGTTGCTTGGATCGAGATAACTAACTTCTATGAACCCTCGGAAAAGAGTAAGTTCAATTTGGTAACTATCTCGTTCTAGCTACTCGGATATGTAATGAATGGTTGGCCCTTAGTTTATATACTCGTTTTAAGCTTTCTTTGAAAACCTTCTGAATGGAATAGTGATTAAGGTGTGATTCGGTTATGCAACTTCAAGTGATTGATTCAATTGAATATCGATTGAAAAGTATGCTTTCAAATTCAAGTCAATGTGATTAAAAACGATAAAAAAAGCAATAAACAACACAAGAATTTATAGTGGTTAGAGACTCAAGCTCCCCTCGTCCACTCTCTCCGATCCTCGGGAGAAATTCACTAATCACTACGAGACTTTCGACTACCTCGCGTAGTTTACTTACTCAACTCGCCCTCGAGCTTTACGACTACTCCGTAGTTTACTTTACTCAACCCGACCTTGGCTTTTCGACTACCTCGTAGTTTACTTACTCAAACACAAACAAGCTTTCGGACTACCTCTGTGGCTTACTAACTTCACCTCTTAGAGCTTTCGACTACTCCGCGTAGTTTACTGCTCTCTTACAACTCTTCTCACCAACAATCACACTCAAACTACCTTCTCAAGGGTTTGGGGTTTCTTGGTTGGTTTCCAACTAGATGAGATATCCTTTACAATGAAGTACAATGCAAAGGCTAGGATATCTCGACTAAGCTTTGGATAAATCTTATCAAGCTAGTTTAGTTTAGTGAGTTCTCTTGAAATAAAGCACTTGGGAAATTCTCGGTTTTTCGAAAGTGCTTCAACTTGCAATAATAAGTTTGAGCTCTTGAGTTGCTTACAAATTCCGTAACCTTACAATGTAGAGGGTCACAAGTATTTATAGGCATACACCAAGGTCACTCTTGAAAAAACTATCCGGATTGGAGAGATAAATCCGTGAGTTTCCTCTTTATGGTGTGTGAGGAACGACTATATTTAAGGTTTAACACTCCCTAACACGTTTTAGGCAATAGCCTTTTCGTAGCCGTCTTCACTTTTTGTAAATGCGGAACTTCGTACACATCCGACATCTTTTTAACGACTTTTATCTTTGTCGATTGTCGATATAGTCTGCGATCTTTGTCTTTCTCTTTTTGACTTTTGTCTTGATTAAAGTGAGACACCTTCAGCAGCTCTTTTTGATTTACAATCTACGGAGTTGATATAACCTTAACAACACTTTGTCTTAGTTCCTTTTTATGCGCATTGAATGTCTTGGCAAATATCTATTTTTAAATGTCGTGTTTTTCTTGGTGTTGTATCCTTAGGATAGATATTTTTGATGCCTCGGATCATTAGGGTTTATCTTGAGCATTGATGCATTCGAAGTCTTGATAATTCATGCCTTGATATTCTTGATCTTGATTCTTGATCTTACATCTTGGCGTCTTGAGTCTTACGAGTCTTGAGTCTTGAGTCTTGAGTCTTCGAGTCTTGAGCGTCTTGAGTCTTGAGTCTTACGAGTCTTGGCGTCTTGAGTCTTTAGATATCTTGGTGATATCTTGAGTCTTCATCTTGAGTCTTGAGTTCTTGATTTCATCTTGAGTCTTGATATCTCGATTTCTCAATCGAGTCTTGATTCTCGATTTCTCATGAGTCTTGATTCTCGATTTCATCGAAGTCTTGAAACTTGATTTCTTGAAACTTCTTGAGTTCTTGAGAATCTTGAGATCTAATCGATCTATATCTGCCGACTATACATTTTGCGAGATATCATCATCGAACACTCTAAACCCGAATCGACTCAACTATCAAGATTATTCGAACATGTCATACTCGGGGGTTTTGGGATCTAATCAAAATCATATCTTTATTAAATTCATCTTCCAACATGCGAGATAGTATTTGAAATGTCGCGTTAGTTGCATGATTGTCATATATTTATAGATTTATGGACTAGTGAATATAGGACACTATGTTTTCAAAATCTATAAATTTAAAGAGGTCTTGAAGATTTTTGGCCCAATTTGGGCTTATTCGGGCTCGATTGTCCTACATTTATAGATTTTAAAACATATTTCCCTATATTACAGAATTTAAAACATATTGTCCCACATTTCCAAGCTCGTTAAATTATTGTCTTAAAACAAAACCTCCTAAGATATTGACATAAAAAAAATATAAATCCAGAACATGTTTCTATGGACCAACATTTACTTTATTAATGGTTTCCATTGTAGAAATAACTTCCACTTGTGCTCTCTATCTATAATCTCCATCACCATTTCAATCTTTATCACAATAACAACCTAAAAAATGCAGTTAGTCTCTTTTGAGTAATAATACCAAAAAAACTTGTTCCAGCAACATATCTTATGATTCATTTCACAAAACTCATATGTGATCCTTTTGGATTTGTCTAATATCTAGCACATAAACAAATTTTATATATTATGTCACGTCTAAGAGAAATTAAGTACAAAAGGTTACCAATTATTGATATGTATAATTTTAGATCAAGATCGTCTCCAACATTATCTTTTCTCGAACACGAATTGATCCATGGTAGTTTTCATATACATTGCACTCTCAAGACCAAACTTTTTAAACAAATTCTGAAATATTTGTTTTGGGAAAAGAATATACCTTCCTTGCTTTTGTTTGATTTGAAGACCTTTAAAAGAAATTCAAGTCTTGACCATTGACATTTCAAAAGCCGCGGTGTCATTTTTCCTGCACAAATTTATAAATCATATTATCACATGTTGAACCAAATACTATGTCAATACATATATATTCATACAATCATGATATCATTTTGGTAATCATAATTCATAAATATTTATCTTGTATCATAATTCATAAATATTTTATATATATTGGATACTTTATATTCATTTGTCATATAATGGAATAAACTATTCTATATTATTTTAATACGGATAACATAATTATCACTTTTTTAACCTTTAAGGTATTATTACTTTTTCTTGACACATAAAAGTGGAAAGATCTCACACAAGTTTATTGAAAATAACAAGTTAAGACTATATAAATTAATGGTAAAAAGAAATTAATAAATAAAAATCACATTAAAAGCGAACAAAAAGTTGAATTACGGTAATAATTATTCTTACACACTCAAAAGTGCCTATATATAAGAGAACAATCAAGGTTGATATTTCACCTTTATTACAAAATAGTAATTTGATAAATTTGACAACATGTTCAAATATATCTTATTATTATCACTCATAATTTCATCCCTTTTTGTCCAAACAACAGGATCGTCCTTACTAAGAAATTCACAGTTCATATCGCCAACTATCTCGGTTCTAAACACCCACCACTAAGTGCATTGTCAATCTAAAAATGATGATCTTGGAAGTCATATTCGTCCAATTGATTAGATTATAATTGGAGCTTCTGCGTAGACCCATTCTCGACTCTCTTCTGGTGCAATTTTCAATGGAACAACAAGAACGCATCTTTCGATGTTTATAAAGCAAATTGGCGTTCGCGGTGTGACAAAGGTGTGTGTTTTTATGGTGTCAAACCCGATGGTTTCTACTTTTCCGACTCATATCCACCGGGACCGCTAGAAGGTATTTACTTGGTGATCAACGTGCATGATGATTGATCTATATGGAAGGAGAGAAATTCAAAGAAATCAAAATGTAATAAATAATATTTGTTAATCTATATTTCGTAGCAATCAAATTCAATTTTTTATGATATGAATTAATCATCATACATTTTATTTACTTAGTAATGCTCATTTACGCTTAAACAATATATACATAACTTTCCAATCCATAATCATCACATATCTTTTTTTAACAATAGAAGTTGAGTACAATAACTTCCATAAGCAACATAATTCGCGAGGATTGTGGAACACAAATTTGATTCCTATTATTTCAAGATGTTTGGATATGAATTGAATAAGATTTTAATTAGATTTTAATCCCATGATTGTATGAATATCAAACTATATTGATAAGTATAGTCAGAAATTTACATTCATGCTAATTGATCATTTTAAAAGTCCCAAGACTTGTATAGAAAGTTAACTCAATAGTTCAGGATAATTTTCTTAGTAGTTAATTCTGAAGACTAAATAATGGACAATGCCACTGAATCGAAAAACTCTTATAGATGGGAAACTTGCGTAGTTAATCTAAAGAAAAGAAGATCAATGTACCTGAGAGGAATACACTTAACCCGAACACAGAGGACCTTAAGAAATATAATTGAAAGATCACAAGAAGTCACCCAGCTTGTCCATCAAACATAACTACTTTGTGAAACAAGTCGATGCGATGATAAGAAGACGGAAGTCACAAGATCCGAAGCATTAAATAGGGTAATAAATGATATTTTAATTGAATACAGACACAAAGATTGTAAGATTTGAAGTCTCAAGATTGATTTAGGTAAGGTTAGTTGTCCTAAGTGAAGTTGTTTTTGAATAACTGTTGAAATGTCCCTGCATCTTAACAATTTGACCAATGTGAAAGAGACAACACTATATGGACACTAAGCCTAAAAGTGACAGGTTCCTAAAAAGTTAAAACCTATTCTGAGAATATTCTACAAAGGTAAAAGCTCACATTTTATGCATCATACCTAATTCATGTTCAAGATCTTATATGAAATTGCAACAAAGTCGTTCACACCGCACAAGAAACGATCTTTAGCTATAATGGAATCGTTCTCACCTCACCAGAATAGAGATTTAGAAGAGATATTGAATCTTTTATAAATAAAAAAGGGGACCCACACAAGGTTTGGGAAATAAAGCATTCCACAAGAACTCAAGCTTATTCTTAAAACTCAATGGAACACTATAAATATCAAGATTTTCCCAATTGTTTCAACTTTGGAGATAGTTCTTTTACATATTTTCTAAGCATACATTAATATATCTTCAAAGCTTAAAGAGATATCCTAACCTTTACACTTGTAATCATTGTAAAGGATACATCAGTTGGTTTAAATGAAAACTCAAACCTAACTCTAGATCTTATTTGAGAGATAGAAGTTTCGTATTTGGGTGGGAGATGGCAGGTAAGCTGAATAGTTTGTTTCAGTATTAAAAAACCGTGTTTGTATTTGAGCACTAGGACTCAATGAAATTCCTAGGGGAATAAGTCACCTAAAAGAGGTTGATTCTGCTCAGTACTTCTTGGTACTATAAAACAAGGAATTCCTAGTGGATAAGAACTCTATATTAAATCAGGAAAGTAGATATACTATTTAGAGACTCTGAACCATTTTTAATACTTGAGTATTTATTTCTTTTTGCATTATTAGTTATTTCATATCGGTAGCATTGATTTGGAAAACACACAAGACATTGTTTTGAAAAATAGTCATTGAGACAACTCACCTGACACTGCATTAATTGAGCACTTTCTTAACTAAGCCTTTATGAATTGAAGACAAAGGTTTTTCAGCACATTAAAACAAATATAAACAATTATGACCTACAACTTCAACATATTTAAAGCTAGTGTAGATAGTTACTAAACTTAATAGTTGAATCAACTCTCAGTATGTTAGCTATTTTTGACAATCTATTCAAGTCACTTGGTCTCACGAAGCAGTTTAGGTTTATTGGAGTTTTTAAACTTGCTCTCATGGTTCCTGTTCTCAATTGACTTGATCTCGGGGAACTTGTCTTGGGCTATTTGTCTTAAATTGGTTGAACTCAATGTTTCACTTGTAAAAATGCAAAAAGTTTTCAAACACATTTATTCCTCCCGTTCACGTGTCAAAAAAAAAATAAGGGATTTTTTTTTTGGGCAAGTAACTTAGGGGGAGTTGTGTTTTAAGGACAATAATTTTACGGGCTTGGAAATGTTGGACAATATATTTAAAATTTGAAAATATAGGACAATCGAGCTCGAATAAGCGTAGATAGGGCTGAAATGTCACGTTAGTTGCATTATTGTCTTATATTTATTGATTTATGGACTAGTGAATATAGGGTTTTCAAAATCTATAAATTTAAGGCGATCTTGTAGATTTTTGCCCAATTTGGGCTTGTTAAGACCCGATTGTCCTACATTTTATAGATTTTAAAACATATTTCCCTGTAATTTAAAACATATTATCCCACATTTCCAAGCTTGTTAAATTATTGTTATTAAAACAAAACCCCCTAAGATACTGGCCTAAAAAAATTTAAATCCCGATTTGTTTCTATGGACCAACATTTGATATTAATTGGTTTCCATTGTAGAAATAACTTCCACTTGTGCTCTTTCTATAATCACCTTCACCATTTCAATCTTTATCACAATAACAATCTAAAAAGTCTGCTTAACCTCTTTTGAGTACCTAATACCTAAAAAACTTGTTCCAGCAACATATCTTATGATTCATTTCACAAAACTCATATGTGATTCTTTTGGATTTGTCTAATATTTAGCACATAAACAAATTTAATACATTATGTCACGTCTAAGGGAAGTTAAGTACAAAAGGCTACCAATTATTGATCTGTATAATTTTAGATCAAGATCGTCTCCAACATTATCTTTTCTCAGCTTCTGAATTGATCCCATGGTAGTTTTCATATGCATTGCACTCTCCAGACCAAACTTTTTAACCAAATTCCTGAAATATTTGTTTTGGGAAAATCATATACCTTCCTTGCTTTGATTTGAAGACCTTAAAAGAAATTCAAGTCTTCAGCCATTGACATTTCAAAGGCAGATGTCATTTCCTGCACAAATTTGTTGGGAGATGAATTTAATAAAGATTTTGATTTGATCCCAAAACCCCTTAGTATGACATGTTCAGGATAATCTTGATAGTCCGAAATGGGGTTTCGATATAGAATAGTTAAGGAAGATATCTGCACAATGTATAGTCAGCAGATATTAATCAGGTTTTGATACTGAAGACTCAGAAGATACTGAAGAACTGAAGACTCAGAAGATACTGAAGAACTGAAGACTCAGAAGATACTGAAGAACTAAAGAATCGAGTAGTTTCGAAGACTCATATGAACTGAATGTTGGAAGGACCGAAGAATATCTATCGAGTACATACAAGCCGGGGAAGACGCACATTTATAAAGAATGAATGTTGCCAAAAATATCTAAAGTGCAGATAAAAGGAACTAAAACTAAGTGTTGTTTAAGGTTGTCTCATTCAGAGAGATTGACCTAAAAGAGCCGTTTTGTTTGTCTACATTCACTGAAGACAAGAACCAATCAGAGAAAGACAACACTGTACCTTACTGACACTGAAAGCGATAGGACACTTAACTTTGTCAGTAGTACTATGTTCATTCTGAGAAATTGGTGATTGGCTACATATTTGCATATTTAAGTAAAACATGCAAAGAGTGTGTTCAAACCATAAAGTAACTTGTTCATCAATAACCGGAAGAGAAACTCTTGATCTTTATCTCTTCCAACGAATAGTTTTCAAAGAGTGACCTTGGAGAAAAGCGCCTATAAATACGGTGACCTTCACCATTGCAGGTTACGGGAAATCAAAGCAACTCGAGCTCATTCATTATTCTTGCAAATTGAAGCACTTTCGAAAAACCTAGAATTTCCCAAGTGTTTCACATTGAAGAGAGCTCATTACACTAAGCCTAGATTTGATAGATATATCAAAGCTCATTAGAGATATCCTAGCCTTTGCGTTTGTTCTTATTGTAAGGATATCTCACTTTGGTTGAAACCAACCCAAACCCAAACCCTTTGATAAGGTAGTTTGAGTGTGTGTGAATTGTTGGTGAGTTAGAGTTGTAAAGTGAGTAAGTTGCGATTGAGTTTGACGAACTCTCCCCAGAGAAGAAGTTAGTAAGCTACTTGTGGTAGTTTGAAAACTTGTGTGTGTTGAGTTAGTAAGGCTGCGATGAGAGTGACCGAAGAAAACTCAAGGTAGAAAAGTTAGTAAGGCTAATTGAGTCGTGACTGAAAGCTTTAGGAGAAGTGTGTTAAGGAATTTCTCTGAAGATCGGAGAGAGTGGATGTAGGAGCTTGAGTCTACGAACCACTATAATTCTTTGTGTGTTTGCTTTACATCGCTCGCATTCTATCTGTGCGTATTTTACCGAAAAGCATCTTGATTTTACTAATATTAGGTTGGAATCAATCCACTTGAATGTGCATTAACCGATTCACAACCTTAACCTTTGTTTTATTAAAGGAAGAGATTTTCAAACAAGCTAAAAGCGAGTATAAACTTAGGGCCAACCATTAGCACTCTTGAGTAGCTAAAAGCAGATAGTTACAAACCGAACCAACTCTATTGAGTATTCGGTAAGATAATTATCGATCCAAGCTTCTCGGGATCTCGACAAAACTTCGAGGATCAGTTGGGCTAATCTGAAGTTTCTGAAAGCTACTCAGGATCATTGTCTCAGTAGACTTTGACTCAGGGCGATTTGTGCTTCTCAGGGAAAAATTCTCAGGACATCCTTACCCATCTGATCTCTATAAGAAAAGTTTTAAAAAATCATTGAACCGTGTATTCCCCCATACACGTGTGAGACTTGCTTAGACCAGGACCAACAAGTGGTATCGAGGCGTTGGTTCATTTTGACCACTTGCTTTGGTAGCCATAGTCTTATTTGCTGAAAGACTTTGGTGGTCTACTAAATGGATCTTATTGCTGATATCTTACAAGGCTCATTCATCATGCCTTCTAAGAAACTTCCTATGTTCTCTGTTGAGAGCTATGACCTATGGAGATTGAGAATCTTGAGCACATCTCGTATTCTAAACATGAAAGAATGTGGAGAGTGGTTTCTGAAGGACCATTCAAATATACTGTTGTGAATCCCAAAATTACTGATACTGAGAGGAATGATCCCAGAGACGAATTCCCAAAACCTGATGATCAACTTACTCCTGATGAGAGAAAGTTAGTCAATTTGGACTACATTGCTAAAGATACTCTATATAACACTATTGATGATGGTGTTATGGGGATGATTTCTCAACGTGAAACCGAAAAGAAATATGGGACACACTTGCTATCATGTGTCAAGGCACAAATCATATTAAAGAAAACAAGCTTTCTGTTGCTATTGGAATGTTTGACAGCTTTGAAATGGAAGATGGTGAATCATTGACAAACTGGAAGTAAGATTCACTAGCATTATGAATGATCTGAATGCTCTTGGGAAAAGATACCCACAGAGAGAAGTGGAATTTGAAAATTCTTAGAGGATTGTCTAAGAAATGGGATATACATCTTGTGGTGATTGAAAACACCAAGAATATTGATTCCATGCCATATCAACAAGTTTTCCGAATCGAAAAAGCTTATGAATTTGTGATTGATAAGAAAACTAAGAAATCGACAAAGACAAATATTATTCTTCATCTCCAAGAAGAATGTGGCTTTCAAAGCAAAGAGAAATCTGTAAAAGTTAAAGAGTCGATAACTCATTTGCCAAAAAATCGGGATGAACAAGAGGATAAGCTTAATCTTGTTGGCAAGGAGGTTTGAAAGACTCAATAGCAGATATGGAAAATATAAGAAATATTACAGGAACAACAGGTACAAAAAACAGGAATAACTTCGGAAAGTCGGGGGCGGATCCACTGAGAAAAGGAAGGACCACAAAGCTGAAGGTTCTTCATCCAGAAAGAAGGACTCCAAGACTAAGGAGGAAAGTGATCAGGATGATGATACCAAGAGATGTTATAACTGCCAAAAGAAGGGTCACTTCCAGTATGATTGTCCTGAGCTGAGTGCCAAAGAAAGAAAGGAGAGACAAGCCAAGAGAGACATAAAGATCTTGTTGGGAAATCTGTATTTTAGTTTTGATGGAAGTCCCAAAACAGGTTGTAATAGGACCCGGTCGGACTGTTTGGATCGATGACTTAGAATCGATTAAGATGACCGGTGAAATGTATAGATAAGCGATGTAAAGATAGGTCACATATTGAGGGGGAACTCAATATGTATAGGTCAGGTCGAAGTATCAGATGACCCAGATAAGGTCAGATGATCAGAAGACTAAGAACAAATCAGAAGACAAGAAGTCAGAAGATCAGGTGAAGACAGATGAACCTAAAGACTCAGATGAACCTGAAGACTCAGATGAACCTGAAGACTCAGATAGACACTGAAGACTCAGATGAACCTGAAGACTCAGATAAACACGAAGACTTCAAGAACAAACTGAAGACTTCGATTATGTTGAATACACTTTGAGGCTCAGAGACATCTGAAGATCAAAAGACCTGAAGACCTACATTCAGCCGAGTCTGCATATTGAGATAAGATAATCTGCAACAGAAGACTCAACAAGGTAGACTGATCAGTTACCTGATCAAGTCAGCTCACACCTGGTGACAATCAAAAATATACACCAGACAAGACGAATCTTCTACAAAAGGAATATCAATCGTCTAACGGACAAATTCTTGAAGTCTGCCTCATGAAATCGAAGAAAGCGACACGTGCACAAAAAAAGTGACAATGCGGGATACGATCGTCTGCGGACAAAAATGGTGCTAATCATGCCTACGGCCACGCCAATAATCGAAGACGTCACAATCATATCCTACAACCTACCTAATATAGCCCAAAATTCAAATTGCTCAAAATTGCGGCTCTTTGATTTCGAGGTCTATAAAATGGGATTACTTGAAAGGAAGGACAAGAGACCAACAACTATCACATGAACAATTGAGAAAAGCGGAACAACATCATTAACGCAGATTCTCAAGAAGCAAAAAGCCTTCAGAATTTCCGCTCGAAGAACACAATATTTGAAGATTATTCTTAGAGTGTTCATCCCATTGTTCTTAGCAAAGAAATCCTATCCACTAGCATTTTGGCTACCTAAAACACGGGATAGATTTCGGGTTGGAAACCTCAAAATTCTTTACCCAAACGCAAGTTAGGTTAAGTTTGTTCGGAAGATTTCGGACTAGGGATTCTAGTTTTTTGATTTCTAGTTGGGTTGAGTGTGAACTTCGATAAACATCGTAGAGTGTGAACTCAATAAACATCTTGGCCATCCCGTGAGGGATATAAGTCCATGAGTTAAGTTCGGTTAAGTTCGGTTAAGGTTCCCCTGTGTTAAGGGAAGAGTGGACGTAAAAGGCGGGTTTCGCGAACCACTATAAAAAGTCTTGTGTGCATTCGTGCTTTCTTATTGCTTTACACTATTCACACTCTTTGAGTTTAAAGCGCATACATATTCTAAGTTAAGCTCGATCGCACCCAAGCAATTGATCTCATCGAGTTGACACCTTAGTAAATTTGGTTGAAAACCGACTTAAGAATCAATTGATAAAACTAGTTTTTCACACGGGTTAAAATAAGCTTCCGCGCTCTCGGTTAGATGGCGGATATCAAACCGACGCCCTCGGACACTTCGATAAGATTGAACATCGGTTCCCTCGATACACTAGCACTCGATCGGGTGTCAAATCACACCTGATCCGCACGAAAAGTTTTAGAAATCTATTCACCCCTCCCTTCTAGACTTCCACCCTCACAAAACTCGTTCGGGACCTACAAGTGGTATCAGAGCGGTGGTTCTACAGACCACTGGCTTTGAGTATCATCGATTCTTGAGGAGGAATCTTTATGGTCATTTGAAGCGGTGGTTCTACAGACCACTGGCTTTGAGTATCATCGATTCTTGAGGAGGAATCTTTATGGTCATTTGAAGCGGTGGTTCTACAGACCACTGGCTTTGAGTATCATCGATTCTTGAGGAAGAATCTTTATGGTCATTTGAACAGATCTTGAAAAACCATTTTCGAAACTCATTCATTTTCAAAATCACTCAGCATGGATAATACCTCTGGTATGTATCATGATCTGCCTAAGTTTTCAATTGATGAGTATGCAGATTGGACTATATATATGTGCAACCATTTGAGAATGATAAGCGGCAGAATGATGGAAGTCATTGAACGAGGACCCATCAACATATATCACGACAACCTAGTAGTTGGAGGAGATCCAGATCATGCACCGGGAAGTCTTGTACGAAAAAATACGATGGATGCGTAAGAAAAGAAAGGCAGTATACTCTAGAATACAATCGCCGGGGCATATAATCATGAAGACGATGGATAAAGTCACCAAGGAGAAAATAAAGTATCTCAAAACCGCGAAACAAATGTGGGATACTATTGCTGAGATGTGCGAAGGTAATGATCAGATCAAAGATAACCGATTACAAGCTGAATTGGTGAAGTTCAAAAAGCTAAAGATGTTGCCCAACGAGACCATCAACGAGCTCGATGGGAGGATCACCATGTCAGTAAATAAGCTACGAGAACTTGGAAGAGAGATGTCAGACAAAGATATCAACTACAAGATCCTAAGATCACTCACCAAGAAATGGGACATGAAGGTCACGGTAATCAAGGATTGCCAAGACATTTCTAAGATGAAGCCGAGTAGCTTGTTCCTAAGCCTTAAAGCTCACGAGTTCGATTTAATCGAAAGAGGACAAGCAGATGAAGATGAAACACCTGCTGAAGCCTCAACATCCAAATCAGTTGCATTCAAAGCAACCAACAGCAGATCAAAGGCCACTGAACCTGTTGGAAACATAATGAGTCAAGCAGAACAAATCGCTCTGCTTACCAGGAAACTTGAAAGATCAAATACTCAACTTGGTAAGTATCGGAGATTCTCTGTAGACTATCAAGACCTTGAAGAAAGCAGGGAGGCCAACCGACGGATCACTAGAAAGAACCGGATCGATGATCGAAGAGATCACATATAAGAAAAAGAAAAGAGACGATCGCCCGGATGAGAGAAGAGATAACTTGATCGTGAGAAGGAGTTGATTACAATAAAAAGGAAGGTCACCGGGATCCCTACGGACGGAAGTGACTCTGGCGGAGGAAGTTAGTAGATCGTGGATCATGCTTCAA
Organism: Stenogyne calaminthoides; assembly: GCA_037126765.1. Taxonomy (NCBI): domain Eukaryota; kingdom Viridiplantae; phylum Streptophyta; class Magnoliopsida; order Lamiales; family Lamiaceae; genus Stenogyne; species Stenogyne calaminthoides. The sequence continues at coordinate 20,881,140 of JBBCBC010000005.1, read as the reverse complement.
TCGCGAGAAACGGTCACTAACAAAGACCGGACGACGACCGAGAGAGAAAGGAAGAGAAACGGAGCGAAGAGAGCAACGCCTCGGAGATAGAAAAGCCATGGTCACGACACATCTGGAATTGATGATTCCTATCGGCTTCGAGGACTATAGCTACTCATCCGTAGAAGACTTCGCCCCGATAAAAGCGATCTTGTTGACTTCCCACGAACATGAAGATCGATATTCTCTTGGATGGCGATGAAATCTGCTGATGGCGGGGAGGAAGACCAATCGAGGTAACCTCCAAAATACCTTTTTTCAATTTCCACACTGCTATTATTAAGACACCTTTGGAGAGATTGACTTGCGGCTCTACTCGAGCAATTGCTTGATGATCTCTCGGATCGGAGACACTTATACTGATAGTGGAAGTTGAAAATGACAAGCTAAGGATCGAAATAATCAGCTTGTTAAAGAAGAACGTCGATAAAGCCTCTTTGAATCGAAATTATTTAAACCGCCAGAGGTAACTGAGGAACTTAACATTCTGAAAGTTAAATCTTCTAATCAGGAGAAGCAGATCAAAGATCAGCTAGCAATCAACAAACAACAAGCTGATGATTTTAAAATCCTTCAACCAAAATTTGATGAGCTATTAAGAGCTACATGAGAGTCTAAAATCTCATCGAGGATAGTTTTAGCAAGAAAATAGAGGTTTTCACGAAGTCATCAAAAACCGTTCAAGATATGAACACCTATTTTCGAACGCCGACTAACAAGAAGGGAATTGGGTATGAGAACTGTTGGGAGATGAATTTAATAAAGATATGATTTTGATTAGATCCCAAAACCCCTGAGTATGACATGTTCAGGATAATCTTGATAGTTGAGTCAGGATTCAGTTTTAGAGTATTCAGGATGATATCTGCAAAATGTATAGTCAGCAGATATAGATCAGGTTAGGATCTGAAGATTCTGAAGAACTCAGAAAGTTTCTGAAGAAACCGAAGTTCGAAGACTTCAAGAGGAAATCGAGGTAATCAAGAAAAGATGGAAATCGAGGTATCAAGACTTCGATATGAAATCGAGATATCAAGGCTCAAGATGAAATCGAGGAATCAAGACTCAAAGATGAAGACTCAAGACAATCCAAGATATCTGCGGAAGTCTCGGAAGGCTGGAAGACTCAGAAGACCCTGAAGACTCAGAAGACCCTAAAGACTCAGAAGACTCTGAAGACATAGAAGACAGAAGACTAAAAGACTGAAGATCAAGAATACTGAAGGCACAATAATTATTGAAGACTCAGTAATGTACTGAATGCTCAGTATAAACCTGAAATGTTTCGAGGCACTGAAATTATCTATCTGAAGTATGCAATACTGAGAAGATCGCGATTCCTTAGAAAAATAGATATTTGCCAAGACATTCAAATGCAGACAAAAGGAACTAAGAACAAAGTGTTGTTAAGGTTATATCACTCAGAGATTGTAACCAGAAAGAGCCGTTGAGTTGTCTACCTTTAACTGGAGACAAAAGTCAAAAAGAGGAAGACAACACTGTACCATACTGACACTGACAACGACAGGTCACTGAAAAGATGTCAGAAGTACTAAGTTCCAGACTACAAAAAGTGAAGACCGGCTACATGAAAGGCTATTGCCTAAAACGTGTTAGGGAGTCTCAAACCCTAAATATAGCCGTTCTTCACACAATATAAGAGGAAACTCACGAAGCTATCTCTCCAACGGATAGTTTTTCAAGAGTGACCTTGGTGTATGCCTATAAATACTTGTGACCTTCTACATTGTAAGGTTACGGGAGATTTGTAAGCAACTCAAGAGCTCAAACTTATTATTATTAAAGTTGAAGCACTAAAACCCAAGAATTTCCCAAGTGCTTTAAATCGAAGAGAGCTCATTCCACTAAACCTAGCTTGATAAGATATATCCAAAGCTTAGTCGAGATATCCTAGCCTTTGCATTATTCTTTATTGTAAAGGATATCTCATTCTAGTTGGAAACCAACCAAGGAACCCCAAACCCTTTGTAAGGTAGTTTGAGTGTGATTGTTGGTGAGATTGGAGTTTAAAGAGTTAGTAAACTACATTGAGGTAGTCGTAAAGCTCTAGAGAGAAGAAGTGAGTAATCTATCTTGGATGTAGAAAGCTTTGTGTGAGTTTTGAGTTAGTAAACTACGAGAGGTAGTCGAGAAAGCTCAAAATTAGAAAGGTTAGTAAACTCTGAGAGGTAGTCGAAAAGCCTTAGGGAAGTGATTAGTGAATTTCTCTCAAGAGATCGAGGAAAGTGGACGTAGGAGCTTGAGTCTACGAACCACTATAATTTCTTTGTGTTCTTTGCTTTTCTGTTTTTGCTTGTTTTATCTGTTGCATTCTTGTGTTTTGAAAGCTTATATTTTCAGCGATATTTCATTTGGAATCAATCCATTTTGAAAGTTGCATATAATTGAATCTGACCTTATTATCACTATTCCATTAAAAGAAGGTTTTCAAACAAAAAGCTTAAAATGAGTATAAACTAAGGGCCAACCATTCCGACATCCGAGTAGCTAGAACGGATAGTTACCAAAACCGAACTTACTCTTCCGAGGGTTCGATAAGTTAGTTATCGATCCAAGCAACTCAGGATCTCTGAAAACTTCAGGACTCAGTTGGGATTATCCGAGGTATCGAAAAGCATTTCGGGATCAACATCTCGATGAGACTTTGACTTCAGAGCGATTTGTGCTTCGGGACCAAATCATCGAGACAACTGACCCAAGCTGACCAAGTAAAAGAAAAAGTTTTAAAAACGAACACGTGTATTCCCCCATACACGTGTAAGACTCGCGGTGCGGGACCAACAAGAACCCTTTTCTACATCCTCAAAAAGCCCCCGTTTGATTCACTTCAGAAGGGTGTAATCAAACGAGTCTCTGACAAAGATACACAAAAAGCTAAACATGTATCTGATAAGGGAAAAAGACATGCTGAGCAAGTAAGACAAGTGCCTAATCAGAAAGGGAACATAAATGGACCACAATTGATTAAGCATCAGCCGAGGAATCAACAGAAGAACTCAGTTCTTCTGAAGAAACCTCAACCTGATCAGCAGATTAGGTATCAGAAGAGACAACATGTAAGAAGGAAATCTAATCTGAGACCCAATCAAGGTTAGCTGCCTAATAAGCATGCTATAGGTAAACTGCAAAGACCATCTATGCCAAAGAGATATGAATCTTTTGATGGTAGCAATCATTACCTACCCCTTATAACCGAGATCTAGGGGGCTCCGCTTTTGAGCCTACCTTTGGATTAAAAGAAGACAAAATATAAAGAAAAATCCCAAGTCTTCTAAGTCACCCAAGGCTCACACGAATAATCATACTAATCAGAAAGCATATAAAGAGACATATGATTATGTTGATTTGTATGGGAGACAAATCAGACCTTCTAATCTATCGATTACCATAGAAGTGCGCTTTTGTGTGGATCCCTAAATCCACCACTAACCCCCAGGACCCAATTCCAAAGGGGTACCTAAAGCCCGATTTGATTGCGAGGTTAGTGGGGACCGCCAACAAAAGGAGGTGTACAAGCAACTATCTGGTACATCGATAGTGGATGCTCAAGGCACATGACTGGAAGCAAACATCTCCTTAGCTCTTACAAAGAACAAGAAGGCCCACGTGTACTCTTTGGTGATGATAACTTTGGTTTTACCAAAGGATTCGGAACCTTAGAGAATGATGATGTACAAGTAACTGGAGTCTCGTATGTCGAAGGATTAAAGCACAATCTACTATCAAGATTATCATTTCTGCGACAAAACGGATTGACGTTGAGTTCTCGAGCAACAAGTGTACGATTAGGAATCGAGTCACTCAACAAACCTTGCTGTTGGTCCCGAAAAACCCGATTTAAAACTCGTAAAATCTCAATGGGAGGTGACTTAATATTTTTTTTTCGAATGTGTTATGCAGATTTACTAAAGTATGTATGACAATTAATATGAAAGCAAATAAGAACACACGATTTTATAGTGGTTTGGACAACTCGTCCTACATCCACTCTTCCGTTCATGGGGTACCAACTTAACCAACAGATGTTTACCGAGTTCTCACTCAAATGGGACTTATCACCCTCACGGGATCGCCTACCCTCCCTTTCGGGATTGCTTGATGTTTACCGAGTTCACACTCAAATGGGACTTATCTCCCTGCGGGATTGCCTACCCTCCCTTTTCGGGATTGCTAGATGTTCACGGGGTTCACACTCACCTACAAACTTATCTATCAAACCGGATTTGGGTAAGGTTTGTTTGGTTTCCAACTAGGTTGAGATTTTCCATTACATTTGTTTAGCCTCAATGCTAAGGATGGGAAAATCTCTCTAAGCTTAGGATGTTACATTTGTGCTTAGATCTATTGAAGAACACTCTTGGGTAAATTTGGATATGTAATGCTCTGTGTTCTTGAATGGAGATGCTTGAATATTTGGCTTTAATCTTCACTTTGCGACAAACTCCATCATCTTCTTTTTGAAGATACCAAGAATGTATTTATAGTGTGGATTTGAATATTACCGTTGGAGAGTAATATTCAAATCCATACTAATAGTCTTCCAAACTTTTCTTTGTCCTATCAGACTTTGTTGTTTTTGCGGCTTTATGTCACATTCATATATGTGTTGTTATCTTCTTATTGCCAATTTGCTTTTGTGTGTCTAACGGATCGATCGGCCTATTCGGATCTGGTATGCATATTTCGTCTCTTTGAAATTTAGTGCAAATTCGGGTCTGATGCAATCTGCGTCCGGTTCGATTGACATATCGATCTTTATAAGTTGACATCGATCTTGCATCGGTTAAACATATCGATGCTTCATCATTTGACATCGATCTTTACGCCGATCTTGAATCGATTCAATCTCTTGATCTTGCATCGATTCGGCTTATTAATCTTCTGTCGATTCAGCCTCGATCTTGCCTCAGTTAACCACAATGATCGATTCGAAGCGCAGATCGATTCAGCCACAATGAATCGAATTCGAGCTATGAATCGGTCTACCACAGCGAATCCGATTCTGAAAGCTGCGGATCGATTCAACCGCAACGAATCCGATTCGGGTACTCTCGATTCAGCCTGGCCGGATCGATTGAAGCTACGGTCGATTGACCCGCAGTCATCCGATTCGAGAACTACAAATCGAGTTCGGCCACGGCGAGATCGATTCACAGTAGATCGATTCAACTGTGGTCGGTTATGGCTCTTGAATCGAGTTCAGTTCAGATCAAATCGGCCTTAGACAAGATTGTTTTTGCATCAATTCAACATCGATCAAGACTTTCTCTTCACAAATTAGCATGGTTCTTCTTGTTCTCATGGGTTTATATGGAACTCATCGGTCTCGTTTAGATTCGATCGGCCTCATCTTCTCTTGATGAGTTCCCCCTCAACTTGTTACCTGTAAGAATAAAACTAAGTCTAGAAATACAAGCTTTCTATACAAGTTAGCTTGTCCTATTACAAGATGTTTTGGCATAATAATCAAAACTAAATTTATCCCAACAGTTTCCCTTTTTTGATCATGATGCAAAACTAACTAACAACAAAAAAAACATATCTGAGAAAAACAGTGTTAGTTAAACAAGTGAAATAATGAAAAACATTTGATGCATTTAAAAAAAATGAGAAGATGATTACCAACATCCATGAATTTTATAAAAGATAAGCATTTTAAAATAAATGGGTTTTAACAAAAAAGATCAGTTCAGGTGTTCACATTAAAATCTAGTGAACTTTTGAACCCCTTTCTGATACCAATTGTTGGTCTTAAAAAACCCGATTTAAAACTTCGTAAAATCTCAATGGGAGGTGACTTAATTTTTTTTTTTTCCGAATGTGTTATGCAGATTTACTAAAGTATGTATGCCGAGTTAATATGAAAGCAAATAAGAACACACGATTTTATAGTGGTTGGGACAACTAAATCCTACATCCACTCTTCCCTTCATGGGGCACCAACTTAACCAACATATGTTTCTGGAGTTCTCACTCAAAGCGAGACTTATCACCCCCACGGGATCGCTACCCTCCCTTTCGGGATTGCTTGATATTTACCGAGTTCACACTCAAGCGGGACTTATCTCCTCACGGGATTGCCTACCCTCCCTTTCGGGATTGCTAGATGTTTCTGGGGAGTTCACACTCACCTACAAACTTATCCTATCAAACCGATTTGGGTAAGGTTTGTTTGGTTTCAACTAGGTTGAGATTTTCCCTTACATTTGTTTAGCCTCAATGCTAAGGATGGGAAAATCTCTCTAAGCTTAGGATATTACATTTGTGCTTAGATCTATTGAAGAACACTCTTGGGTAAATTTGGATATGTAATGCTCGCGTGTTCTTGAATGGAGATGCTTGAATATTTGGCTTTAATCTTCACTTTCGACAAACTCCATCATCTTCTTTTGAAGATAGTGTAATGTATTTATAGTGTGGATTTGAATATTACCGATTTGGAGAGTAATATTCAAATCCATACTAATAGTCTTCCAACTTTTCTTTGTCTATTGCCTTTGTTGTTTGCGGCTTTATGTCACATTCATATATGTGTTGTTATCTTCTTATTGTCGGCTACTTTTTGTATGTCTAACGGATCGTCAACTATTGAGATCTGGTATGCATATTTCGGGTCAGTGAAATTTGGTCCGCAGAATTCCGGATGGTCTGGTGCAGTACGCATCGAGACAGATCGATCTTGAGATCGATTCAAAGATCAATCTGCATCGATTGTATGCTCGATCTGCATCGATTCGGCCTCCCGATCTTCCATCGATTCGGCTATCGATCTTGAATCGATTATCTTCAATCTTATATCGATTCAACGATAATCTTGCCTCGATTCGCGCAATCTTTATCTCGATTAACCACAATGGTCCCGATTCGAAGCTGAATCGATTCTGCCACGACGAATCGATTCGGCCGCAGCGGTCGATTCTGAGCTACTTGAATCCGATTCAGCCACAATGGTCGATTCTGGGCTGAATCGATTAACCTGGCCAGTCGATTGAAGCTACCCAGTCGGTCAACCCGTGGTCGATTCGGAAGCTAACGGTCGGTTCAACCCTGTGAATCGATTACGAATTTGAATCGATTAAACCTATTGAATCGATTTGAAGCTGCGAATCGATTAAACCTGGCGAATCAGCCTTTATGCTCGGTACCTTTATAAATTCTTGCATCAACACTTTCTCTTCACAAATTAGCATAGTTCTTCTTGTTCGGCTCATCGGTTTATATGGAACTCATCGGTCTGCGTTTAGATTACGATCGGCCTCATCTTCTCTTGATGAGTTCCCTCAACTTGTTACTGTAAGAATAAAACTAAGTCTAGAAACACAAGCTTTCTATACAAGTTAGCTTGTCCTATTACAAGATGTTTTGGCATAATAATCAAAACTAAATTCATCCCAACACTTGCTAACTGGTTCAAGGAAAGGGACGATCTACACAGCAGATTGGAACAGTTGTCCGAGGAATACATGCTTAATTGTTAAGAGTTCCAAAAGTAGCGAGTTGGCTCGGCACAAAAGATTGAGTCATCCGAACTTCAAGACTCTTAACAAGATAAATTTAGGATGTCTTTGGTTGAGGACTTCGAATGAGATATTCTCAAAGATCGGACATGTGCTTGCATGTCGGAAGGAAAAACAAGTTAAAGCCTCATTCAAGGGAATATCTGGACCGGCATCCAGTAGAGTACTGCAACTGCTCCATATGGATCTATTCGGACCAGTTATACCAGTCAGTCTCAGTGGACGCAAATATACTCTAGTAATCATGGATGATTATTCCAAGTTTACTTGGGTTGTATTCTTATACAAGAAGAACGAGACAACGACAAAGATACCCGAGCCGCTGCTCAAGAAGCTACAAAAGCGAAGGTGTAAAAGATAGTAAAATCGAGATCGGATAAAGGTCTGAGTTCTGAATTCCTTTATTACTAATTTTTTACTGCTTGAGTTTGGTATCAAAGATGAAACGTCAGCTGCAAGAACGCCACAACAAAATGGAGTAGCAGAACGGAGAAACAGAACTCTCAAGGAAGCTGCTCGCACTATGTTAGCTGAGCATACCACACCAAGCCGTTTCGGGGCGAATAATCAACCTTTGATGCCTTACTCGAGAGCGGATGTTCTCTCGACTAAGACTCACTTCAAAAACACCTTATGAACTTTGGAAGGGCGAAAAACCTCGTGTTTCATACTTCCATGTTTTTGGGTGCAAGTGTTTCATTCACAACAATGGGAAAAGTCGGGTTGAAGACTTTTGAGGCCAAGTCGATGAGGGCATATTCTTAGGATATTCCTCATCCAGCAAGGCTTTCAGGGTTTACAACAAACGAACCCTAGTTGTGGAAGAAACACCACATGTGGTCTTTGATGAGACATCTTCTGAACAAGAGAATGCTACCTCAGAACAAGCCGTACCAGATCAACCGCTACGTCGACGAGAAAATGGATTAGCTAAGCATCAAGGAGAAAGAAGTTGAACACGTAAAAGTGTACATCCCGAACTTGATCTTCTTTGATTCAACAGTCAATCGAGACCTAAGGTACACACAACTATCGATTGAAGAAGCTTTTAAACCGAGAGAAAGTATCAACCTGAACCATATGGTTCGGGAACTCTGAAGTTCCTCTATTTAACAATACCAAGACATGATGAGTCCAACATCACCGAGACATGTTCTTATCAAGTGGATCATAATTACGACCACTCCCAATCACTAGTAATGAACTATCGGATATGGATGATGTTCTCCAAGCGAGCCACATCGAAAAGAAGGACTGGATTACCGGTCATCGAGTTGGTGAAAGTGCCATGTCTTTATTCTATATCTCGTCTTTGAAGGAACCAACTAAAGTAGAGGAATACAAGACTTAAAATTTGGATTCTAGCCATGCAAGAGGAACTGGAACAATTTGAGAGAAATCAAGTTTGGAAACCGGTGGGATGACCAACCCATCAAGACGTGATTGGCACGAAGTGGGTATTCAAGAACAAGAGAGATGAGAATAATGTCATAACGGGGAATAAGGCAAGACTTGTTGCTAAAGGGTATTCACAATCGAAGGAATTGATTATGATGAGACCATTGCACGATCCGCCTTTAAAAGCCATTCGTTTGTTTCGGCATATCTTTGCCCACGGAGGGTTCAACGTGTATCGGTGGATGTAAAGAGTGCATTCTTAAATGGGGTACTAGCAGAGAAGTTTATGTCGAACAACCTCCGGGCTTTGAAAAAAGGCAACCAAGTGTACCGATTTAAGGAAAGCTCTTTCGGACTTCAAACACAAACTCCTCGAGCTTGGTATGATACACTCTCTCGGTTCTTGATAGGCGGCGGGTTCACTAAAGGAATAGTGGATAGAACCTTACCGAGAATAGAAGATGGAGAAGATATTCTGATGGTTCAGATTTACGTGGACGACATCATCTTCGGATCTCCCAACAAGAAGCTATGTGAGAAGTTTGAGATGTCCATGATGGGTCAGATGAATTACTTTATGGGTTTACAAGTCAAGAGTCTGAAGGGATATTCATCGCCAGCAAAGAATACACAAGGAATCTACTGGCAAAGTTTGGAGTTCAACATTGCAAGGAAGCCAGAATTCCCATGATGACCGGGTTCAAGATGGATCCAGATGAAGATGGTCAGAAAGTTAATCCGAAAGAATATAGAGCTCTGATTGGATCACTACTATACCTGAGTACCAGCAGACCAGACATTACTTTTGCAGTAGGTGTATATGCCAGATTTCAAGCAAATCCAATGCAAAGCCACCTAGAAGCAGCTAAGCGGATTCTCAAGTACCTGAAGGGGACTGTAAATCTTGGTTTATTTTACCCATCAGATGACAATCTAGAGCTTAGTGGGTATTCTGATTCAGATTACGGTGGTTGCAGAATCGACAGGAAGTCAACCTCAGGATCATATCAGTTTCTGGGAAATAAACTGATCTCTTGGTTTTCGAAAGAAGCGAGACATCGATTCGGCATCTACTCTTGAAGCGAGAATATATGGCTGCAGGAAGCTGTTGTTCCCAACTGCTCTGGCTAGTTCAGCAGCTGAGGGATTACAACATCGTAGCTAAGAACGTACCTATATTCTCAGATGCCGATAATAGAATTTATTGCAATCACTCGAGAATCTGTTCTACATACTGAAGATGCAAGCATGTGGATGTCGACACCATTTTATCGAGATCACGTTGAAAAGAAGAATATCAGGATGGAAAAGATCCATACTGACAAGCAGAAAACTGATATCTTAACTAAGCCGCTAGCTGAGATCAGATTCAGAGAGTTATGCAACGAGCTAGGGCTTCTGGATCTCGGAGAAAGTGCACCATAAATGATTGATGGTTTGATCTCCAGAACCAGTTGGTTAAAAGACTAACCAGGTTAAGTGAAATCAGTTGAGTTAGGAATCTCAATCGATCGAACTGACGACGAGCCGATCTGAAGTTCGGGGATAAGGATCGATCGAAAAGTCGATAAATAGCCGGTTCGAAGTTGGATAAGGAGCAGATCAGTTCAAGACATATCAGATTAAGGGAGAACTGATCAGATTAGAATATTACTTTATAAGTCAATTTAAGCTGCAGTCAACAAGCAAGTCAAGTAAAGCTACAGATCGCATAAGTCAGAAGAAACAACACAGCAATGGAATAGAAATTTTTCATTGATAAGGACCCGGAGGTCAGATTTACAAGTTACAAGTGATGTCACAAGCTTCAAGCTATCTTCAAGTGGTATTACAAGTACAAGTAGACCCGAAGGTCATAAACCATAAGCCCTAAGCCAACCCCAGGGGGGAAGAAGAGAGAGTTCAAGGTATGATGCTCCCATTTTCCCTTGATCCCTAAGAAGAAGCGTCGAGAGGCCTTGAGAATCCTGAGCCAATCTCAAAAGCTTTGGAGTGAAGAGCGAGAGAGGCTTTGAAGGATGTCCAAGCCAGGAGCCCTCAGACGTGAAATCAACAGGCTCTCCAGCTGTTAAATGGGGCATAGTGCCACAGGTTTGGTCACAAGGACCAAACGGACACTTGTGTCGCATGCAAAAATTGAGTTTGATATATGAAGATCATTTGTTGGTCGATGCGGACCATATACCAAACTCATGTTTTGTATTCGAGGACTGCGTTTGTTGATGCTAATTAGTCATCTCGATAAGGCACAAGGTGCATCTGATTAGGAGAAGTGCCTTCTCATTTGCCTTAGCAGATCCGCCTCCATGGTGGTAAAGAAGCTTAGCATTGATTGTATGTGAAATCTTAGATGATTTAAAAGAAAGGTGAAGGAACACAGAGGTTGATTTGAGAAGTCAATTCATGGAAAAGGGTTAAAGGTTCCCACCGGAAGTTTCATAGGAAATAAGGAACTCATCGGAAAAGCATGAAGTATATGCTAAAGAAGATGAATGGTTTATGTTGTGTTGTTTGCCTAAACACCCAAAAAAAGCTAATTTATAGAAGGAAATTAGGGGTATAAATGCAAATTTATTTTCTCAGAAAACCTTAAGAGAAATTTACATCGACAACGCGTAAGGAACACGCGGCTAATGGTTGGATGAGTTAATGGTGTGATTAATCATAGCGTATCTATGCCATTATTATGGAATGTCAAATCGCGCCGATTTGGGAATCGAGGCGACTTTTGGACTCTCAAGTAAAAGTTTTGGCGGGGAGTTGACTTGAGAAATCTGGGCTGATTAGAAGAAGACTGAAGGATGAAGTGTATCAGATAAGTGCATCAGAAAAGAGTATCAGATAAGTAACGAAGTGTTTCAAGCAAGAATCTGATCAGATGAGTGAGATATTGTTGGGAAATGCTTAAGGCTACCATCAGTAAAGTCAACAAGTACCAGATCAGATCACAAGTGGTAACTGGTTGATTACAATATCAATCAGTCAGATACGTTCTCTTATTTATCCCTTTCTGAATACCTTACACGCGTTATTTAAATAAAATGTTTTACTCTGTTCATGACGCATGCTCTGCAAAACTTTTAATGCGGACTTGGAAATGTGTTTTTAATGCGTTTTATTGCGAATTTTTGAGTCCGAAATACGAGAAGACTTCTTTACTCAACCGTGCGATTAAAACATTTTTCGGCCGATTAATCTCAGCCATCGATTTCAAAACACGGATACTTGAGTACTTTGGAAAGTTGTGCAAAAAGGTTTTTCCCTCGCTTACTATAAAATCCAAATCTTTCTCAGAAAACTTTTTTCCACTACTTCGTCTTCCCAAAGCTCTTAAGAGATCAAAATTTTCAAAATCTTCAGAGAATTTCCTTCGAAATCAATTGATTCTACTCTTCCGATTTCTAAATCATTCGAATCAATTTCTGGTAATTTCTTGTTTAATAATTGCATGATTTCAATTTCTCTCTGGTACCTAGGTTTACAAATCGTGATGATATATTTCTGTAATTTTTATTAGATCTAAACGCTTATGTGCTAAATTGGTGCTAAAATTACCGGTTTGACTGAATTTATTGAACTATCTTACTCAAACTAAACATCAATTTGCATATCGTACAGAAATGGCATATCTTGTTCCACGACCAGGCCAAGGGAAAAAGTTTTGCAATTTTTCATCGATGAAGAAAGACATCATTGATGAGAAGTATGTAGTATTCACCATCACCTCAGACCCTGAATCGCTGGAAATTCTGGAGTGGTTGCGAGCGTGTGGACTTGAACGCTATTGCTCTACACATCAAAACATCGTCCAAACACATGAAGCTCTGGAGTTTCTATACAATCTAAAGAGGGATGAAGACAATGATGCTGACCTGATATCTTTCGTTGGTGGACTGGAAGTGCGAGTGTCGAATGGCGATCTCCGAGGAGGATATTCGCCTAACTTCGAGGAAGCATCAATCCCGGAACACACACGGTCGATGTAGGAGAAAAGGGATTTCTTGAAGCCGAAATTTGTTGAGACCGACAAATAAGCGAGAACACGATTTAACGTCAAAGCCTCCTATCTGAAGAGGAAATATCGCCTTCTTCTTGAAATTGTTCAGAAGGTGATCATGTGATCAACCTACAGTCTTGATGCAGTCACTTCATACAAGATAAGTGTCATGGCTGCAATAATCAAGAAGGCTTCGGATATCGATTGGTTGGGTATGGTCAAAGCACGACTAAGAAAAAGACTCGGGAAGTTCGAGGTGATCCGAGCAATGAAGTGTGCTTATCTTCCAAGCGCTCCTTTATACACAAAATTCTATCATTCTGTGGGATAAGCCGCCATGTAATTATAAATGGAACGAGAATGGAGCAAAGATATACCAAGCAAAGCACAAGGCCATATCATAAAAAGATGAGTCCCTACTGGACAATCCGATGAGGACCCGACTCTTATGTGCCCAAAACCAAGGGAGAAAAGAAGGAAAAGATAAAGGCAACCGTGATCTTCAAGTGCGTGAAAAGGCCATTCCGAGAGAAGAGGATGAAGAGGAAGGATCGACCAAGAAACCAGATGCTTTCGCCGGAACGTCGGGAAGAGAGTCACATCTCCTCACGAAAGATCGCTCCAAGTTCTCGCCAGCGCGTTAAGCGAAAGAAAGATCTGATGCAAGTGGAATCGAAGAGGAGATAGCGTCCGCCTCGAGCCAACTATCGAGAAGTAAGGGAAGAGCAGATGATCGCAATGTGAATGAGAGAAATGCCGCCGGCGACGTAATGGAGCAACGAGGTAGAATCACCATCGATTCTCCGCCTCTCACCAAGATCTTCAGAGAGCAAGATCGCCAACGCCCACTTCAAATCACCATCACCCTCTCCTCAAAAAAATCATCATCACCTCCCGACAAAACCTTCTCACCCACCCCGCCTCATCGGATCACCAACATCTCCCACACCACCAATCAATGAACCAGTTCAGGAAACTGAACACCCTCAAAACGCTGAAAACGAACCACACATATCCCAATCTCCAATCAAGTCACAGGAGCCTGAGAGATCCAACAAGCGAGTGTCCGTCTCTCATAATCCCTTCAATACCAGAACCGTGCTTGCTTCACCTGCTCCAGAAAGCACCATCATAAGGATAATGAAGCAACAAATCAAGGAGTATCTGCTGGATCTATGCCCTGAATTGGATCAACATCCTGGCATCCACCAACAGATAGAAGAGATTGTGTTCTGGAGGGATATCAGACTGAAAAGCATTGAAGAATTTTTGATTCTCATTACAACTCTGGGATCAGATTTCTTTGTCGACTTGGAGTTGAAATGCTTAAACAATGTTGGGATTGAAAGTGCTGTTGAATTGGCATCTGATGATGATATCAGATGGTTGATTCACGAAAGGTTCGGAATTACTGATAACAGGGAGGAAACCGTTCAACCTCCTACAGATCAAGAGGGAGCTGCCGATGAACCAAGAATGGGTGCTGCAGATGAGACCCGACTTGGCAAGGTGTCAATATCTGACCAGACTGCTACGATGAGCTCTGATACCCTAGATCATTATACTGAGAAGATTCAGGATGGGATCAAGGCTGCATTTGAAGACAAATTCGCAGCGCTCACAACAGATCTGATGAAGCGATTTGAAGATGAGTAAGCAAAACTAGTTGATAAGGAACAAAGTCACACAATTGGGATGCACAATACCATCCTTGTTGAAGTAATGCAACTAGTAAATCCTCTTGCTGAGAAGCTCAAACTCCAGTCTGACAAACTCACAGTTCAGACAGAGATGCTCAATCAGACACAGGTACTTTTGGAAAATGTCTGGGCATCCTTGGACAAAACTAACAACCACATGGATATGGGTTGGAAACATTTTTTAGCTTCTACAGAACGAGCAAGACAGGAAATCGAAATTGCTCTCAGACGCTTCTTCACTCCTGCACCTTCTGCAACCGTTCAGATTACTCCTCTTGTTGTCGAGGAACTCAGAGAGGAGATCTCACGGCAATTAACTGCTCTAAACCACAAGATGTCCAACCTCTTTGACGAAACCAAAAAGGGGGAAGGAAAAGAGAATAAAGAGAAGGAAGAAAAACAGACACAGTTGGTAACAATTTCGTCTCTACCGAAAACCACTGTATCTGACTTGCCAGCCACTCCATCTACTGATCTCATTGCTGAAGTGAAGGAAACTGTGGAGAAACATAGCAAAGAGATCACTGAGCAGAAAACTGCTCTTTCAGAGGTTACTGCCAGAGTCGACAAGATTGAAGACTTTTCTTCGTTCGTACAGAAAAGAATGGAAACTGATGATCAGGCCAAGAGCCTTGAACTCGCTAAGAAATTATCTAAAGAAGACGAACAAGATGAACCTGAGCAGACTCTGAGAAGGAAGAAAGGCAAAGGCAAGATGGCAAAAGTTACTGCGGAAGATCAGAGACAAGGCCAATCACTCTCTACTAAAAGCCAGATGACTCCTGAATAAGTTCAAGAGCAGACAAGACAGAGAATAAGAGAGGCCGCCATCAAGAAGCAGAAGTTAGCAGAGGCTAAGGGACTGAACATCGCTTACATCCGAAGGAAGAGGAAGAACGAAGCTGCAGCAGAGGAGATTGCTTGGGAGAAGAATGCCCTTCCGGCACCTGTTAAAGACATCCTCTGTGCATGACAAGATCTGCTTCCAGAGTTGGCTCAGATCAGAGGAGAATGGTTATGTGACATATACATCCTGGAGAAGATTCCAATTCATTAAGATCAGACTGAAAATGATGATGAATTCCGGAATTGGTTAGAAATAAAGTATCCAGACTTCTCCCAGACTGTGATGAAAGAAGGAAAGATCATGTCACTGATACCAAAAGCTCCACCCTTTGAAGTACTCCTTCCACCTTTGCGTCCAGACAAAAAGCTAGATGCTGTAACGTTCAAGAATGCCTACTATGGATTTACTGAAAAAGGAGGGATCCATAGAAGAGAAGAGCTGGACAAACTAATGCAAAGGATGTACAAGATGTTTGGCATCCCCAAAGAGTTGCAAATGTTCAAGTACACCTGAAGAAGACAACTTGGAATCAGATGATAGGTACACATTTTATGTATTCTATAATGCACACACCTATCTGAATGAAATATTCCATCTCACTGATTCTAAGACAACATCTCATTGTCATCTGAGGTATGTACTGTTTACATTATCTACATTTCCATTCATGGTATCTGTTTTTCTGATTAAGTGTTTTGGTTCCATCAAAAATGGGGAAATTGTTGGGAAATCTGTATTTTAGTTTTGATGGAAGTCCCAAAACAGGTTGTAATAGGACTAGTCAGACCTGTTAGCTGACTAATGACTTAGAACCAGATTAAGATGACCAGCTGAAATGTATAGATAGCTGATGTAAAAGATAGGTCACATATTGAGGGGGAACTCAATATGTATAGGTCAGGTCGAAGTATCATATGACCCAGATAAGGTCAGATGATCAGAAGACTAAGAACAAATCAGAAGACAAGAAGTCAAAAGATCAGGTGAAGACAGATGAACCTGAAGACTCAGATGAACCTGAAGACTCAGATGGACACTGAAGACTCAGATGAACCTGAAGACTCAGATAAACCTGAAGACTCAGTATGACTGAATACACTGAGGCTCAGAGAAACCTGAAGATCAAAAGACCTGAAGACCTACATTCAGCCGAGTCTGCATATTGAGCTAAGACAATCTACAACAGAAGACTCAACAAGGTAGCCTGATCAGTTACCTGATCAAGTCAGCTCACACCTAGTGACAATAAAAAATATACACCAGACAAGATGAATCTTCTACAAAAGGAATATCAATCGTCTAACGGACAAATTACTGAAGTGCCGCCTCGCGAAGCCAAGGAGAAAGTGACACGTGCACAAAAAGAGCTGACAATGCGGGATACAACGCTGCGGACAAAAACGACGCTAATCATGCCTACGGCCACGCCAATAATCAGAGCACGTCACAATCATATCCTACAACCTACCTAATATAGCCCGAAATTCAAATTGTTCTCCAACAGCTCTTTGATTTCGAGGTCTATAAAATGGGATTGCTCGAAAGCAAGGACAAGAGACCAACAACTATCACATGAATAATTGAGAAAAGCGGAACAACATCATTAACGCAGATTCTCAAGAAGCAAAAAGCCTTCAGAATTTCCGCTCGAAGAACACCATATTTGAAGATTATTCTTAGAGTGTTCATCCCATTGTTCTTAGCAAGAAATCCTATCCACTAGCATTTTGGCTACCTAAAACACACCAGGATAGATTTCCAGTTGGAACCCTCAAACATTCTTTACCCAAACGCAAGTTAGGTTAAGTTTGTTCGGAAGATTTTGCACTAGGGATTCTAGTTTTTACGATTTCTAGTTAGGTTGAGTGTGAACTCGATAAACATCTGAGAGAGTGTGAACTCAATAAACATCTTGGCCATCCCGTGAGGGATATAAGTCCGGCAGATTAAGTTCGGTTAAGTTCGGTTAAGGTTCCCTGTGTTAAGGGAAGAGTGGGACGTAAAGGCGGGTTTAAATGCGAACCACTATAAAAAAGTCTTGTGTGCATTTACGTGCTTTCTTATTGGTTTACACTATTCACACTCTCGAGTTTAAAAGCGCATACATATTCTAAGTTAAGCTCAGTCTGCACCAAGCAACTGATCTGATCAGGTTGACACCTTAGTCAGCTGGTTGAAAACTGACTTAAGAATCTGAATTGATAAAACTGGTTTTTCACACGGGTTAAAACAAGCTTCCGCACTCTCAGTTAGACTGACAGATATCAAACTGATCTGCCCTCAGGCACTCAGTAAGATTGAACATCAGTTCCTACTGATACACTAGCACTCTTATCTGGTAATCTGCAAATCACACCTGATCCGCACGAAAAGTTGTAGAAGTCTATTCACCCCTCCCCTCTAGACTTCCACCCTCACAAAACCCGTTCGGGACCTACAGATCTCTAGCAAGAAGGCTATGATTGCTGAAGAAGGAGAACAATCTGAAGAAGGATCCAGTTCTTCAGATGAGATATTCTCAGATAGTGACTGTGATGATGTCTGCCTTGTTGCTATGGAGGAGGTAAATTCTTCTATCTATGTTGTTGCTCCTACACAAGTACCTGAGTTATCAAGTTCATCTGTAACCAGTAACTTTGACCTGATGGATTCTTTTGAGAATCTTATGAATGACTATTCTGTGTTACAAGAACTGCTCATAAAAACTCAAGAGTAGAACAAGGAACTGACTGCTGAGAATCTGAAGTGGAAAGATTCTAATACTGCTGAGATTACTTCTCAATTAATGGGAACTACTGATGAACTAGATGTTCTGAAAGAACAACTCTTAGAAAAAGAGAAGCTGATAGAGATCCTGAATGTAAAATTAGAGAAATCCACTGAGGAGATTGATTTTATCGTAATCGGAAGTTCAATGACCTCTTTTGAGAAGCATGAAACTCTAAAGAAAAGTGAGGATAGTCTTGCAGAGAAAGTTAGCTCTATTGAATCGCGATCTAAAGTAATAGATGAAATTCAGAGTTATCAAAGACCTGCAACTATAAAGGCTGGATTGGGATATAATCTAGGGGGAACTTCACAAAGTCTTCTGAATGCTGCTTCTTCTAGTAGCACTAAGACTGTCTTTGTAAAACCGGTGGCATGTACTAATCCTCTCACTGAATAACATCCCCGAGTTTTAGACAAGGGTAAAGGACCTATGGTTTCAGAAAAACTGAAGGTTGAGGTAAGAAAGCCCAAACCTCAGGAAAAGGCTAGAAAACCTGAACACTCAGTAGGAAATTTCCAGGCCAGTACTTCAAAGCCTCAGGCTAAGAATACCAACCTGAAGAAATCTGCACTGAACCATCAGAGGAATTTTCAGAAGAGAAACACTCAGCAGAGATATTCTCAACTGAAAAGACCAAGTCCTCAGATTACTGAAAGACCACAATTTCAGTACAGGCAGCCTAAACTCCACTTGCCTAAGGGTAAATGTTTCTTGAACCCAAGTCAGCAGAGACAGAGACCAGATGCACCAAAGCCAAAACATTTGAACAAGAGGCCTGAACCCAAGAAGAACTCTAAGGCTCATGTTCATGCTAAGGCTGGCACTCATACACAGGGTACTACCAAGGCACCTAGGGTGGTGAATGTGTATGTAGATGTTTATGGGAGACAAATCAGGCACTCTAAAGTAATTAGAGTTATCAGCAGATTTGGGTTCCAAAAGGTACAACTAACCTGGTAGGACCCTACACCAAATGGGTACCTAAGACCTGATCTGTTTTTCAGGTGAAGGAAAAAGGGCTTTGAAGTGAAATGAGGACAACATAGCCCTGATGAGTGGAAATGAATTGGCTCCTGCTGCATGGTATCTGGACAGTGGATGTTCAAGACATATGGCAGGATATAAACAATTACTCACTGACTATGTTGAGCAATAAGGCCCTCAGATTACATTTGGAGACAATTTCAAAGGACAGACTGAAGGATATGGAACTCTTGAAGTTGATTCTCTTCATATCTATGGTGTTTCATATGTTTCTGGTTTAAATCACAACTTGCTTTAAATCAGCCAATTCTGTGACAATGGATTCAGTGTTGAGTTCTCAAAGAACTTATGTTATGTGAAAGATGATGCTTCACGGCAAACATTACTGACTGGTACTAGAAAAGGAAATGTGTATCTTGCTGATTGGAAATTATATCCTAAAGATACATGTTTGGCTGCAAAAAAGTTCTACTGATACCAGTTGGCTGTGGCACAAAAGGCTGAATCACTTAAACTTCAAAACCCTGAACAAACTTGCAAGATTAGCACTTGTGAGGTGGTTACCCAATCAAGTGTTCAGTAGATTATGTATGTGATGCCTGTCAGAAAGGAAAATAAATTAGAGCATCTTTCAAAAGCAAAGTAGAAGTGTCTACTGACAGAATACTTCAACTGTTACATATGGATCTATTTGGTCCAGTAACACCTGTGAGCACCAATGGCAGGAAATATACACTTGTGGTAGTTGATGACTACTCTAGATATACATGGGTCATATTCTTACTCAGTAAGAAAGAGACTCGGACAAAACTGCCAGAATTATTGAAAAGACTCAGTACTGAATAGAACCTGAGTGTGGTCAAAATCAGATCAGATAAAGGTACTAAATATATCAACCATATTATATCTGATTATTGTGCAGCAAATGGAATAGCTCATGAAACATCAGCTGCAAGGACCCCACAACAAAATGGTGTTGCTGAAAGAAGAAATAGGACTCTGAAAGAAGCTGCAAGAACAATGATTGCTGAAGCTGATATTCCTAAGAGATTTTGGGCTGAAGCTATCAACACTGCATGCTACTCTCAGAACAGATCCATGCTGACAAAGAATCAAGGAAAAACACCTTATGAACTTTGGAATGAAAGGAAGCCTCCTGTTTCTTTCTTTCGTGTGTTTGGTTCCAAGTGTTTCATACACTATAATGGTAAAGATCAGTTTAAAACTTTTGATAGCAAAGCTGATGAAGGGATATTCTTAGGATATTCTGAAGTCAGTAAAGCCTTCAGAGTTTACAACTGTAGGACTCTTATTGTGGAAGAAACACCTCATGTTGTTTTTGATGAATCTACTTGTGTTAAGAAGAAACAAGAACATGACTCAGGAGATTTGACTAAGAGAATCACCAGACTTAGCCTGAAAAAGAGTGATAAAACATCCTTTGAGCCTGAAAAGAAGAAGCCAATCACTTTCTATGAATGGAGTGAATCAAACTCAGACAAAGAAGCTCAGGATGGAAATACTCAGGATGGTGGAACTCAGGATGAAAATTCTCCACTGAAGGAAAGCCAACACACTGAAGCTGACCAATCTGAACATACACCAGTTCAGACTCAGGTATGTAATGTCGATGAAGATGTGGTCACAGCTGAGGCAAACTCTGAATCTATCAACCAAGGGGGAACAAATGTCTCTGACAATGTTTTGAATGGAATTTCCGCTGTGGAAGATGATTTACTCTCTCCTTTTCTGTTGTTCCATGAATTTGATGAATTACCTGAACTTAACATTTCTGATGTTGAGGATACTACTGAAGGGGGAACATCCAGGAGAAGATGGTTGGATAGTCATCCTACAAGTCAGATTGTGGGTGATCTATCAGAAGGAGTTAAAACAAGAAGGTTCCATGGAGAAAGTGCTTTGTTCTGCTACTTCCTATCTGAAAAAGAACCTACTGAGATTGAAGAAGCTCTTCAAGATTCATTCTGGATTACTGCTATGCAAGAAGAGCTGAATCAGTTCACAAGAAATGAAGTTTGGGAGCTAGTGGACAGACCTAAGAGGCACAATGTGATTGGAACTAAGTGGGTTTTCAAGAATAAGAGAGATGAGAACAACAACATTGTAAGAAACATGGCAAGGCTAGTTACACAAGGATATTCCCAAGAAGAATGCTTGGACTATGATGAAACCTTTGCACCTGTTGAAAGACTAGAAGCCATCAGAATGTTTCTTGCATATGCTGCCCACATGAAATTCACAGTCTATCAAATGAATGTGAAAAGTGCATTTATGAATGGTGTGCTTAAGGAAGAGGTTTATGTGGAACAACCTCCAGGATTTTGTCAGAATGACCAAGTTTACAGGCTCAGGAAAGCCTTGTATGGTCTTAAACAAGTACCCAGAGCATGGTATGATACACTCTCTCAATTTCTTACTAACCATGGTTTTATCAAAGGAACTGTTGATAGGACTTTGTTCAGGATAGAAGATGGGAAGGATATCTTACTAGTTCAGATTTATGTGGATGACATCATATTTGGATCTCCAAATCATCGATTGTGTGAAAAGTTTTCTACCCTGATGAAAGGAAAGTTTGAGATGTCTATGATGGGGAAGATGTATTTCTTTCTTGGACTTCAGGTGAAACAGACTAAGGAAGGAATTTTCATCAATCAAGCAAAATACACAAGAGATCTAATTGCTAAGTATGGTGTACAGAATTGCAATGCAGTTAGAATTCCTATGAATACTAACTACAAGATGGATCCTGATCCTGAAGTCAAATCAGTAAATCACACTGATTATAGTGGGATCATTGGATCATTGCTATATCTCACAGCAAGTAGGCCTGATATTACCTTTGCTGTTGGGATATGTGCAAGATACCGAAAAGCTAATCCCAAGGCTAGTCACATGGGAGGTCGCCAAAAAGATTTTGAAGTATCTTAAAGGCACTGTGAATAGAGGATTATGGTATCCAACTAATGATAACCTTGAATTAACTGGTTATTCAGATGTTGATTATGGAGGATGTAGAATTGACAGAAGTCTACTACAGGAACTTGTCAATTTCTTGGAAGTAAACTGATATCATGGTTTTCTAAGAAACAGACCTCGAGAGCAACCATCTCTTGAAAATTTGAATACATGGTTGCATGAAGTTGCAGCAGCATGATTCTTTGGCTCAGACAACAATTGAGGGATTATAAGATTATAGCCAATGAAGTACCTATATTTTGTGACAATAATAGTGCAATTGCTATTACACAAAATCTGGTATTGCACACTAGATGTAAGCATGTTTATATCAGACATCATTTTATCAGAGATCATGTTGAGAAAAAGGATATCAAAATGGAGAAAATTCATACTGATAAACAGAGAGCTGACATCTTGACTAAACCTTCGGCTGAATCAAGATTTCAGGAACTATCTGTTGAGTTAGGAATGTTGGATCCAGGTGAATAAAGTAATCTGAAAAATCGAAGGTTTTCAGGTGCATGAAGTTTTTCAGAGTTCACTGAAAAACTCTGGATAAAATAAGGTTGTTATCACTGAGTCTTGGGAAACTCAGTAACCTTAGTTCAGTTACACTGACTTTTTATCAAGGTCAAAACTCAGTATGACTGATGTCTAAAAATAAATTCGAAGAAGTTATTGACTCATGTACCTCATTTATTGCCTAAATGGATCTCAGAAATCATTGGCAATAAATGATAAAACACACCTGAGGAAATAATTGGGCTGGACGTTTGAAATTTTTTAGGAAAGTCAATAGTCTGCAGGAACAATAATTAAATGCACTGTTCATTAATCACCAATAAGGATAAAAATTGGCGGCTAGTACCCTTAAGTTGTCCTTTCAACTACGCGATTTTAGCCTAAATTGATCCTAACCGTTGATTCTCTAAATCTGAACGATTATCCTTGGATCAAAACCGATTCCAAATATATACCTCTTTCAAACTTCCTTTATACTCTATTTCAAAAACCTCCATCTTCTCAAAACACTCTGCTTTCAAAATCCCGATTATCCAGAATTCCATTCTCATATCAAAACTCTTCACAAAATTCAACAAAATGGCATTCACTATCTTTGACAAACTTGTTATTTCCAACAAACCCTGGTATGAGAATGTTGTCTCCTTGGAAGGAACATCTAATGCGGCACACGAGGAGGAGGCGCTGCATATGATCCGGTTGGCCAAACTCATGTGTCTGGTCACAAATTGCCAAGATGCCGAATACTCACGAGAGGTAATCGAGTTTGTGGCTAATATGCAACTTGATGAAGATAACTGCATAGATTCTAGGATTATCGTCTCGCATTTGGTTCATGGTACGAAGTATGTGGATTTTGTTAGAGAGCTCTATATAATCCCTAAAAATATAAATGTTGTTTATGAGCTGAATGATAGAGAGAAGGACCCTACATTGTACATGATGGGTAGGGAGCAAGAGTTTTTAGATAAAATTGCTGAAACCCCTGTTAAGTTTGAGGCCACATTGAACAAGAAGCATTTGAAACCAAAATATCGGGTGCTTCTTGACATTGTAAGCAAGAGCCTCATGAGTTGGTCTGGAAGCTTCGAGCAGGTCAGTAAGCCAAAGCTGAGGTTGATGGAAGCTATTGAAGACTCTCCTTCAAGGGCGTTTAATTGGTTACAATACCTGATAAAGGTGGTGAGTGATCAAGTCAAACATGTTAAAAAGGAGAAAGACACTGTAGTGATCAAAGGGAAGATCCAACACGCCACCAAGATTTCTTTCATCTTGGAAACTTGCAGGGAAAAGGAAGATATTTTTGCAGATTCAAGGGCCTTTCCTGTATCCAAGATAATGTTTAGATCAACCAAAAAGGCGATAAGAGAAAGGAAAGAAAAGCCTACTGAGTCTCAGGAGGAGACTGCAGAAGAAGAGCCTAAGGAAGATGTTCAAGTGGTTGAGTCAGAAAGGGAGACCAGAACATCTGTTCAACAATCCATTGAGCCAAGTGTGGAAGAAGATAAATAAGCTAGGGGGAAAACTCTTCTGAAAATATAAAGGGAAGCCGGTGAGAAGCTGAAGACAAAAGCATTAGCCCCTCAGAAAAGAAAAAGACTTCAGACTATTGCTGAGAGGGAAGCCAGTGAAACTGAAGCCAATCAGACTGAAGCTCAGCAAGGTTTAAAGTCACCACTCCAGGTGTTAGCTCAGGTGGTCAAGAATATCGAAGAAAAAGAGGTTGCTGAGGAGGAAAATGTGTTTTCTGAAGTGATGGAAACCTCCATTGCTAAAGACAAAATTTCTCAAGAAATCTTTATAGGTTCTCAACATCCTGCTAAAGATAGCCAAATACAGATCCCACCCTCACACCCTTCCGAGCCAAATGAATCCCAAGATATTCTGAATCTTGATGCCTTACTTACTGAACCATTCCTTGATCCATCTGCTCTACAACTTATCCAAACTGAGAAAACAATTCCTCCACCACTACAAAAGGAGAAGCCGAGGAAGCTGAATGGCGGAGCAAGGGAGAAAGATTTGTCCTGGATAAATATCCTGAGCTCACAGCATTTCCTGACCTTCGGGATTTGTTCATCAGATTGAGGACAACTGTCTATATTCTGAATCAAACTTTACCTGAGATGCTCAACATTGCTGCATTCAGAGGAGAAGAATGGTGGTCTGAGGAGGCAATTTATTCTCACCGAAGTTTTCAGGTTTCAGGAAAACAAAACTCAGAATGAAGGTTTCTGATTTTGATGAAATGGTGAAAAGGAAGATTGCTGAAAGGAGGCCAAGTGGCACAGGAGAAACTAGTGGGAATTGAACGAGTAACGGGGATAAAGATGGAAAAGAGGGGAAAAAGGATTTAAAATCGAGAACAAGGACACTCAAGCTGAAAAGAGCATTCCAGCTGCTGCTACTGAAATTCCTCAGACTGAAGATAGAATCCTTCAGGTACCTTTTGACACTATTACTAATTATGCCAAAATTACTGAAGAACCTATCATTAAGTTTGCTAATTTTGGTATGCAGACTGAGGCTCAGTCAAGCCACACTTCTCATGCTCAAATGATTGATCTAGATCCAATCTTGGATGAACTGAAGAAAGTTGAGCCGTTGACAGCCAAATTGACACAGTTGGAGATGATGATGGCTGATCAATCAAAGAAGATTGATCTTTGCTATGATTGAACAAACTCAAAACATGACTAAGCTGAGCACATCTACTGAAGTACAAGCAGTTCAGGGGGAAGTGGCTGCAAAGTTATCTGATCTAGATACTAAGATGGGAGATATTTCCAGGAAAATGTCTAAAGAGCTTACTGCTAAGTACAATGAGAGGACAACCTATCTGGAGAAGAAGTTGACTGAGAAAAATGAGGAAATGATCAAGTTAGCTGTTGAGGACATGAGTTCATTACTTATGACCAAGATGTCTGAATTGATGCATGGAGTTCTTGCCCAATGATTTGCTCCACTTTTCGAAGAAGTATCGGTTGGCAAGAATGTCCTTAGGCGATATGGATGATGAAATTTGGATATGTTGGCAGGAGAAATAAGAGCCATTAACAAGGAACAATTCCATATGGATGCTACTCTTTCCCAGATTCTTCCTATATATGATGCCAAAAAGGGGGAAAGGACTTCTCACTCAACAAAGGGTAGGTTAGATGAACATTTGAAGAAAACCCTTGAGATGAAAGCTCAGCAGGAACTTAAAGCTAAACATGTTCTGAAGACTCTACAAGAAATCGAGGCAACTAAAAAGTTGAAGTCAGTTGAGCCTGAGGATACTGAGTTCTTTCAGACAGATAGCCAGACAGCTCAGGAAGCAATGATCTTGAGAAGATCAGAGAGGAGACATGCTGAAACAAGTCTGACAGCTGAAGCACATGCTGTGGTTGAGACAGCTGACCCAAAGAGAGCTGAGAAAAGAAAGTCAGTGGCATTCATGGAAGCTGAAAGAAAGAAGAAGAAAGTCTCTGTCAAACCAAGTCAGAGAAGACTGATTGTTCATTTCTCCAAACCTGAAGAGTTCAAAACTCAGAAAGAGACAGAAACCGAATCTGAGAAACTGCTTCAAGAAGGTTTTGGAACCTATGACTCAAGTACTCAGATCAAGGACTTTGACTGGCACAATAAGCTCATTGCTCTACGTGCTGAGAAAGAGAAAAGACAAGCCATGTCTGTATCAGGAGCAGAGCTGACCTGGAAAAAGAGGGAAGAAGAGCAGAACATGAGAGGAAGCTTCAAAAATTTCATGGGGAAAAGATGGGGCAAGTCCAAAAGACAGACTAGAGTGCAGAAATGGCCACACATTGATAAATGGATGCCAATCCAGATCAATGATGCTTGGGAGGAAGTCAAGAGAACCTTCCGGTTCAATCATGATATTCTGCAAGAATGGAGAGGAGGATGCCCTGACCGCAATGAAGCCTTTCTAGAATATCTACTGACCTTTTATCCTGAATACTTATAGAAATGGATGAACCTGGCTGATGAACACAATGCGTCTTTAAAGGCACCAAGTCAGTATAAGTACCCAGCTCCTAGATTCAGCACAGGAGTCATAAATGAAGCTGCAATTTCCAAAGATGCTGTCAAGTATGCTGCTCAGTTGGGACTGACAGGGAGTCACCCACAGATTATCAAGAAGAGAGATGAGTTGAAGAAGAGATACTATGGGATGTTCAATCTTGAAGTCCCTGATGATGAAGTGGAAGAAGAATGAAGACTTTTGATTCTATGTGTTTGTCTTCTGTTTTGAAATTTTTCATTGTAATCTGTAATTCTCATCTATTATCAATGAAAAGTTTATCTTTTTATGCTCAAAGATAATATCTCATTATCTTTTTACATGTCTTTAATTATTTGATATGCAAATTTTGGTTTGAAGTTGTTGGAGATATACCATTTTGGATTGTAATAGACAACTGAAACCTAAGTATAGGTTAGGTTTTCTCAAATGTAACAAGATGGTTTTGGCATCATCAAAAAGGGGAAAATTGTTGGGAGATGAATTTAATAAAGATTATGATTAGATCCAAAAACCCCTGAGTATGACATGTTCAGGATAATCTTGATAGTCCAAGTCAGGTTTTAGTATAGAATAGTTAAGAAAGATATCTGCACAATGTATAGTCAGCAGATATTAATCAGGTTTTGATACTGAAGACTCAGAATATACTGAAGAACTGAAGACTCAGAATATACTGAAGAACTGAAGACTCAGAAGATACTGAAGAACTAAAGACTCAGTATTTACTGAAGACTCAGGTAGACCTGAATGTTCAGAAGGACTGAAGAATATCTATCTGAGTACATACAAAACTGAGGAAGACGCATATTTATAAAGAATGAATGTTGCCCAAAATATCTAAAGTGCAGAGAAAAGGAACTAAAACTAAGTGTTGTTTAAGGTTGTCTCATTCAAAGAGATTGACCTAAAAGAGCCGTTTTGTTTGTCTACATTCACTGAAGATAAGAACCAATCAGAGAAAGACAACACTGTACCTTACTGACACTGAAAGCGACAGGACACTGAACTTTGTCAGTAGTACTATGTTCCAGTTTGCAGAAATTTGATTGGCTACATGGCTGCATATTTCCTAAAACATGCAAGAGTGTGTTCAAACCACAAAATAGCCGTTCATCAATAACCAGAAGAGGAAACTCTTGATGCTATCTCTTCCAACGGATAGTTTTTCAAAGAGTGACCTTGGAGAAGTTTCCTATAAATACCAATGACCTTCACCATTGCAAGGTTACGGGAAATCAAAGCAACTCCAGAGCTCATTCGTATTCTTGCAAATTGAAGCACTCGAAAAACCTAGAATTTCCCAAGTGTTTCACATTGAAGAGAGCTCATTACACTAAGGCTAGATTTGATAGATATATCCAAAGCTTAGTAGATATATCCTAGCCTATGCATTTGTTCTTATTGTAAAGGATATCTCACCCTAGTTGAAAACCAACCCAAACCCAAACCCTTTGATAATGTAGTTTGAGTGTGTGTGAATTGTTGGCGAGTTAGAGTTGTAAAGAGTGAGTAAGCTGCAGTTGAGTTCAGCCAGAAAGCTCTAGAGAAGAAGTTAGTAAGCTACTTGTGGTAGTCTGAAAACTTGTGTATGTTGAGTTAGTAAGCTGCAGTGAGTCAGCTAGAAAATTCAAGGTAGAAAAGTTAGTAAGCTGCAGTGAGTCAGCCTGAAAGCTTTAGGAGAAGTGTGTTAAGGAATTTCTCTGAAGATCAGAGAGAGTGGATGTAGGAGCTTGAGTCTTTGAACCACTATAATTGCTGTGTTGTTTGCTTTCTGTTCTGCATTCTATCTGCTGCATATTTTCACTGAAAGCATACTGATTTTACTAATATTCAGTTGGAATCAATCCATTGAATGTGCATTAACTGATTCACAACCTTAACCACTGTTTTATTAATTGAAGAGATTTTCAGCAAGCTAAAACGAGTATAAACTTAGGGCCAACCATTCCGCACTCTTGAGTTGCTAGAACCGATAGTTACCAAACTGAACCAACTCTATTGAGTATTCAGTAAGATAATTATCTGATCCAAGCTTCTCAGGATCTCTGATAAAACTCAGGATCAGTTGGGCTAATCTGAAGCTTCTGAAAACTGCTCAGGATAATTGTCTCAGTAGACTTTGACTCAGGGCGATTTGTGCTTCTCAGGGCAAAATTCTCAGGACATCCTGACCCATCTGATCTCAGTAAGAAAAGTTTTAAAAAATCACTGAACACGTGTATTCCCCTTCCATACACGTGTGAGACTCGTTTGCACCGGGACCAACAAAATTTATAAATCATATTATCACATGTTCAACCAAATAGTATGTCATCTGTATATATTCATGCAATCATAATATCATTTTGGTAATCATAATTCATAAATATTTATCTTGTATCATAATTCATAAATATTTATATATATTCGGATACTTTATATCCATTGTCATATATTAGAATAAATTATTCTATATTATTTTAATACGGATAACATAATTATCACTTTTAACCTTTAAGGTATTATTACTTTTTTATTGGCACATAAAGTGGAAAGATATCATACAAGTTTATTGAAAATAACAAGTTAAGACTATATAAATTAACGGTAAAAAAAATTAATAAATAAAAATCACATTAAAAGAACAAAAAGTTGGATTATAGTAATAATTATTCTTACGCACTCAAGTGCCTATATATAAGAGAACAATCAAGGTTGATATTTCACACTATTACAAAATAGTAATTTGATAAATTTGACAACATGTTCAAATATATCTTATTATTATCACTCATAATTTCATCCCTTTTTGTCCAAACAACAAAAGGATGCGTCCTTACTAAGAAATTCACAGTTCATATCGCCAACTATCTCGGTTCTAACACCCCACCACTAACCGTGCATTGTCAATCTAAAAATGATGATCTTGGAAGTCATATTCTTCCAATTGATTCCTATTATAATTGGAGCTTTTGCGTAGACCCATTCTCGACTCTCTCCTGGTTCAATTTTCAATGGAACAACAAGAACGCATCTTTTGATGTTTATAAAGCAAATTGGCGTTCGCGGTGTGACAAAGGTGTGTGTTTTTATGGTGTCAAACCCGATGGTTTCTAATTTTCTGACTCATATCCACCAGGACCGCTAGAGAAGGTATTTGCTTGGTGATCAACGTTCATGATGATTGATCTATATGGAAGAAGAGAAATTTAATGAAATCAAAATGTAATAAATAATATTTGTTAATCTATATTTCGTAGCAATCAAATCCAATTTTATATAATATGAATTAACCATCATGCATTTTATTTACTTAGAAATGCTCATTTACGCTTAAACAATATATATATATATAACTTTCCAATCCATAATCATCACATATCTTTATTTAACAATAGAAGTTGAGTACAACAACTCCCATCAGCCATATTCTGGTTAAGCAGTAGATTGTAGAACACAATTTTGATTCCTATTATGTCAATATGTTTGGATATGAATTAAATAAGATTTTAATTAGATTTTAAGCCCATGATTGTATGAATATCAAACTATATTGATAAGTATAGATCGAGCTGTTTGGCAGGTTAATTGATCATTTTAAAAGTCATGCACTTGTATATAAAGTTAACTCAATAGTTCAGGATAGTTTTCTTAGTAGTTAATTCTGAAGACTAAGTAATGGACAATGCCACTGAATCAAAAAACTCTGATAGAGGGGAAACTTGCGTAGTTAATCTAAAGAAAAGAAGATCAATGTACCTGAGAGGAATACACTTAGCCGAACACAGAGGACCTCAAGAAATCTACTTGAAAGATCACGAGATGTCACTTAGCTTGTCCATCAAACCAAACTATACAGTAGACAAGTCGTCTGAAGATAAGAAGACTGAAGTCACGAGACCCGAAGCATTAAAAAGGGTAATAAAGACATTTAAATTAAATACAGACACAAAGATTGTAAGATTTGAAGTCTCAAGATTGATTTAGGTAAGATTTGTTGTCCTAAGTGAAGTTGGTTTTGAATAATCGTTGAAATGTACTTGCACCTTAACAACTTGACCAATGTGAAGGAAAAAACACTATATGGACACTGAGCCTAAAAGTGACAGTGTTGGGAAATTTTGCATTAAGTTTTGATGGAAGTTCCAAAACAGGTTGTAATAGGACCAGTCAGATCTGTTAGCTGACTGATGATTTAGAATCAGATTAAGATGACCAGCTGAAATGTACAGATAGTCGATGTAAAGATAGGTCACATATTGGGGAACTCAATATGTATAGGTCAGTCAAATTATCGGATGACGGATAAGGTCGATGATCGAAGACTAAACAAGTCAGAAGAACAAGAAGAAGTCGATGATCGGTGAAGATCAAGACACTGAGACTCAGAGAAACCTGAAGAAACAGTAAGAAACCTGAAGACTCAGAGAAACCTGAAGACTCAGTATGTCACTGAAGACACTGAGACTCAGAGAAACCTGAAGATCATAAGACTACCAGAAGATCAAGATCCGCACTGAAGACCGAAGACCTACATCGGCCCGAAGTCCGCAAATTGTCTAAGACAATCGCATCGAAGACTCTATCGGTAGACCGATCGCTTATATCGATCGGTCGGTGACGACACCGGTGTTAACCAAAATGTTACACCAGATCATACGAATCTTGTACAAGAAGAATGTCAAACTTTAGTTGGTAGAACAAACACTGAAGTGCTGTACTTGTGAAACCAATGAGAGAGAGACACGTGCGCAAAAAGGGCTGACAATGCGGGATTCGACGTTGCAGAGACAAACGGCTATAAAGGACAACTATTCACGCTTTCGGCCATGCCGTTATTGGAAGCACGTCACATCAAATCCTACAAACCTACCAAATATAGCCGGAAATTCAAATTGCTCTCCAACGGCTCTTTGATTTCGTGGTCTATAAATATGGGATTGCTCTTCAAAGTGAAGGGACGGAAATTATCAAGAAGCTCAAACTATAGCAAAATTTCCGCACGAAGAACACAAATTTGAAGAATATTTCTAAGTGTTCATCCCATTGTTCTTAGCATAGAAATCTCATCCTCTAGCTTTTGGCTACATAAACACTAGGATAGATTTCCAGTTGGAACAACAACAAATCTTTACCCAAACCCAAAAGTTAGGTTAAGTTTATTTTGCAAGATTTCAGACTAGGGTTTCTAGTTCTGATTTCTGGGATCGGTTGAGTGTGAACTCAGTAAACATCTGTTGGGTGTTGGACTAACACATTTGTCGCGAGTCGTTTTGGTTGATGAATATTATGTGGCTAATTTGATTACAACTCGCAAACAAAACATATACGTGTAAAATAAACAG
This sequence comes from Stenogyne calaminthoides, assembly GCA_037126765.1. Taxonomy (NCBI): domain Eukaryota; kingdom Viridiplantae; phylum Streptophyta; class Magnoliopsida; order Lamiales; family Lamiaceae; genus Stenogyne; species Stenogyne calaminthoides. Next base: position 20,849,012 of record JBBCBC010000005.1, on the reverse strand, counting down.
TAAATAAGATGAATTTGTTGACCCGATTAAATCAAGAAATGACTACTCCGGGGCATACCAAGCGGGATATAGTATTACGAGCTTTACACGTACAGTTCTTGATACATCTTATGAAGATGAATCGATGCAGATTAGCAAATGAGTTCTAGGGTTTCTCGTATATGTGAATAAACACTCTAATTTTTCGGTTCCTCACCTCTCTAGGGATTTTTTGTAGGTTCCTTTTTTGGGATTATTTTCTGAACCTCCTTTTTGTTCTTTTTAGGCCTATTTAGAAGATTTAGATAAGCTGGTGGTGTCCTGGCTTGAGCTGGTGGTGTCCCGGCTAGCACGAGCTGGCGATTTCTTAGCATGCACGAATCTATATGGTGTTGCCACGTTTCTATTTGTGTTTCTTTGGTTGACATTTGTTTTTACTTGCTCGAGAAGTATTCGACTTGTCATCCAGGTGGTGATGGTGACGTCGTGGGTGGCCCGATTCTTGTGCTCGCCTTCGGAGGCGAGCGTGTCCTCCCTCTTCTGTTCGTCTGGGTTTTCTGCTCTCCTTCTCTGTTCGTCTGGGCTTCCGCTCTCCTTCTCTGTTAAATGCGGGGCCTGCTCTCCTTCTCGCTAAATCAGGCTTCCGCTCTCTTTCTCGCTGTTAAATCGAGGGCTTCGCTCTCTCCTTTTTGTTAAATGCAGGCCTCTGCTTTCTCCTTTTTTGTTGTCAGCCCCGCTTTCTCCTTTTTTGTTCGTCTGGGCTTCTGCTCTCCTTTTTTGTTCGTCTGGGCTTCTGCTCTCCTTTTTTGTTCGTCTGGGCTTCTGCTCTCCTTTTTTGTTCGTCTGGGCTTCTGCTCTCCTTTTTTGTTCGTCTGTCTTGTTGAATGGTCACTGGGTTGCCGGGAAAACACAACTTTTGTTGTATGATGGCTTCTGGCGCCCAGCACCCTCTGGTCGCCTAAGCTAGCGAACAAACTTGTTTGGTCGGCAAACGGCGAGCACACTTGTCCATCGAGCATGATTACTTTAAAAATTGAATATTACACGTGTCTCTCTTACGTGTTCGATTAATGCTGAATAATTATATCGAACACAACAATACCCCCCAGTCGGGCCGCTTTGCGTTAGTCAAGGGGGCCCGACTGTTGAAGGCCTTAGAGAGGGAGATCGAGGCATCATTTCGTTCTCCGTAGGGCATATCCTGAGGTAATCATTCCTTCTTCCCCCGACGATCTCCCATTTGCTCGTTGAGTGAAACATTACCATCACTCAATTGATGTCAAATCGAGAACACAATGCTTGTTGTTGATAATACCTCCTTGTTCTGGTCATCATATTTCGGTGCTGGAGTGGTGGGTAAAAAATGATTGTCCGTAGATTCTTCGAATCGTTTGTGAGTCTTCAGGTTGAAGATCTTTCCAACGTTTGTCATCAATTTTTTTTTTGTGTTATGCTCGTACTCTGAGATAGCAACCTTCTTGTACGAGTCTTTTCTGTGCTCGTCCAACTTGGGGAGGTCTATGTTCGTCCGAACTAGTGTGAGTCATTTGTCACCATCTCCCATCTACTGATCTCCCCAAGTGGCCGCCCCTCTCTTTTCACTACCAAAAAATTCCGGCGACCTCTACTTCTACGGCGAAGAGCTTTTTCAAGTAACTATTTCTTTATTTCTTCTTCTATGTCCATGTCTTCATTATCCAATTCCTCGGAGGCTTTGTTTGATTCGGTCGGCTCGGAATCGTTCTCGATCGCGTCCCAGCGTCGCCTCGTCGTCATAACTTTTTTGGATTCCAAAGAAGGTTGGTTGTTCGACGGCGAGAATTTTACAGAGCGCGAGCTGTCGATCGGTTCGGCAAACGTATGCTGTGTTGTCCTCATCGTCCGAAAGATGGATGAAAATGAAAAGGATATGGCCCGATCCTATTTTGCAGAATCCGAAGATGAAGGTCTGCTTGTGGGTGGTTTGCCCGAGCATAAATTTGGGGCAAGTGGGCGAAAGCACGCATATAATCGAACAAAGCGAAAGCACACAAATGTGGTAGGGGGCAGTAGGCGAAAGGTGGTGATGAACCACCACTCGGTGTCCCCGTAGCCTAATTTATCTGGACATTTTGCTCGATACACGATAGAAAAACCCCAACAAATTTTGTCAGTGTTTTTCCCGTCGACTACCTCGTGCCATTTAAAGTCGATCTAAAAGAATGGTTGGTCGATTATCCTCCCCCCCTCGGTCGCGCCTCCTTTTGCCTATCTTCAGGATATTGGTATGGACTTCTCATTTCTATCAGAAGGGGTTTTAGTAATTGATCCTCCTGAGGATGAGCCGATCAAAGAAAAAGTAGGGGGCGACCAGAACTCTGGCGTGCCGGGAGGGAATAACCTCAACACGAGGCTTAACAGTGGAGACAAAATTCCGTGTGGCGGCATAGTGCTCGGATGGTGGCGAGCATAACGCTCGGGTGGCGAAACTAAGTGGGTACTAATGGTGGCGAGCAAGGCATTCAAGGATAGAAAACTCCTCTTCCGGTGACTTCGAAGTTTTTAAGCTTTTTCTGGTTTGTAGTTTGAAGTTTCTTTGTGTGAGGCTAGGATTACCTTGTTTCTGTTTGGCCGGAATGGCCTTTTTGATGTTTGACTCCTAGCTGGTCTTCTTGTATGTTTGGTCGTTAGCGCCTGTTTTTCCGTATAAGAATCGAACAATCAGATGTGTCTGTGTTTGACTTGACTTCGTTTATGATTGGCTTACTGCGTTGGTGCAATCATGAAGGTTGGCTTACGTTAGGTGCAACCCATCGTTATAATCGGGCTACGTAACGGGCGATCGCTTCTGCTCTGGTCGTCTTATTTATGGTGCGACCTATGTACTCAATGCGTGCTTTGTTGCGGGCATGGTAAGTACACGTTCTTTCGCCAAGCAAACACAAACTCTGCTCTGTCCGATTCTTGTTGGATTCTGGTCCTCTTATTGCGATGCGACCAGATTGGGCATATGGCCAAACAAACTAGATAAAGGAATAAAACACCACGAAGGATTTTTTATATATTTTTTTTTTAACTTTGAGGCTCTTATCCACACTTGTTAAAACTCATTTTTTGTAAACAAGACTTTCTTACAAATTTACACTCGTGTATAAACCTTATTGATACCTTGATGTCTTTTCCTTTTGCCAGTCGAGCAGAGGTTTTCATGGTCGGTCTGCTTATCTTGAGCGAGCAGAGGGCTTTTGACCATGTGCTCGTAACCAAGCGATTACATCCAAGTTTGCTCGAAGACATGCAATCACTTCTGTTCGGAAAGGTTCCGGTAACTCCGAACCAATAAACACTTCTAATTCTGGTCTGTTCAGGTTGGCCATGACGGACTCTAGTTGCTCAACAGGTGTTGTTTATCTTTTCTTTTGTTTCCATCGGGGATCTATGTTCGACCTCCGGTGCTCATCTTTGACCTCCATAGGATCGAATCTTATGCGAGGTTCTAAGTCCGGTAACCCGCATTCAGATTGTTCTTGGGTAGATGTATACTCATGGGATCGGGGACCTGTCAGATCGCCCCAGGTACCCTGCTCGCCCAGGGAGTTATGTTCGCCCGGAACGAAGCATTCGCTCGTTGGCTTGAATCTCCAACTTCCCATATTGGTTCTACCAAGCTGACAATATTTTGTCTTTCTGGTATGCACAATAGTAAGCGATCTCGAGCTTTTTCTGATCGTCCTTTATGTTGCCCGTTCCACCAAAAGTAGGAAATTTAAGACAATAGTAATAAGTTGGAACAAGCTACCTTAAATTCCTGGATGAAACGGACGACCTAAGAACCCGTTATTGGTAGATGGAGAATCGACAATTACAAAATCTAGCATTCTAGTTCGTCGAATCTCCGGATCTAAAGTTGACTCTAAATTCGATCGGATCATAGGGCGGGTTATAGATTTCCTAAACCCATGATGGTGTGTTTACATAGTTCTATATACATACTTAGATCGCTAACTTGCTTCTCCATTTGGTGCAGAGTATTTCTTAACAGAATGTTCGTGATATGCTCGGTGTTGACCAAGAGGCGATGCACCTTTAAACCGAGAAGACGAAATACCGATAATGGTTAGAGAGTCATTGTGGGGGGTGATTAAGCTCGCCACATTCACCCGATGTGCTCGTCTGTTTGACAGGGAAGACACTTGATAGCAACCCCCACCCAGGGCCGTGGTTCGGACAGATCATGTTAATTTCTTGCCCCTCCCTTCCTTTTGTTCGTGGTTGGGGCCCTTTCTTTGGTAAGCCCGGTTGTTGGCGAATTCCTCCCGATTGTCGCTCGGACATCTTTGAAATAATCCTAAGCCACCCTCAGAGCTTCGGAGTGAGGAGCGAGAGCGGCCTTGAAGGATTTCTAAGCCAGGAGCCCCTAGACCTAAAATCAATGGGCTCTCTAGCTGTTAAATGGGACAAAAGTGCCAAAGATGCAGTCAAAAGACCATCTGGCCACTAGTTTCGCATGCAAATATTGAGTTTGATATACGATGATCAGCTATTGTCTGATCAAGACCGTATACCAAACTCATGTTTTCAGATCGACCGATCCATTGATGCTAATTCCATCATCTCGATGGGCACACAAGGTGCATACGGTTAAGAGAAGTGCCTTCTCATTTGCTATAGCAAATCCGCCGCCTCGGTGGTAGAGAAGTTTGGCAATAATTATATGTGTAATCTTCGATGACGATGAAAGCAGTAATAAGGGACACACAGGGTTGATTTGAGAAGCTGAAATCATTTGAAAAGGGTTAAAGGTTTTTGCCGGAAGTTTCACCGGAAATAAGGGTTCATCGGAAAACATGGAGTATAAGCTAAAGAAGATGTATGGTTTATGTTGTGTTGTTTGCCTAAAACCCCAGATCTATTTATAGAAGAAAAGCAGGGGTATAGGTGCAAATTCATTTTCTCAAAACCTTTAGGAAAAATTTTCATCGCAAGGACAGCCCGTAAGAAAAACGCGACTGATGGTTGGATGAGTTGACGGTGTGAGTTATCACGACGTATCCATACCATTATTACGGAGTAACAAATCATGCCGATTTAGGGAATCGAAGTGACCTTTTGACTCCCCGAAGTAAAAGCTTTGGCGGGAGTATGACACAAATCCCTAGGAAACGTGGCCTGAATAGAAGAAGACTGAAGTTCAAAACAATTTGAACATCGGAATGGCTCGATCGAGAAATCAAACTCGTGGTTCAAATTTGAATTCTTTGAATGTTGAAGAGGATCAGATAAGTGGATCAGATAAGTATCAGATTGGATCAAACAGGAATCTGATCAGATGAGTGGAATATTGTTGGGAAATGCTAAGGGATAGGCTACCATCAGTAAGGTCAACAATAATCAAGCCAACCAGATCAGATCACAGTGGTAACTGATTGATTACAATATCAATCAGTCAGATACGTTTCTTATTTATCCCTTTCCGATCATCTTATATGCCTCATTTTAAATAAATTGGCTTTTACTACTGTTCTCTTAACTTTGAGACGAATGCATTGCAAAACATTAAATACGGACATGGGAATATGCACTTAATGCGTTTTATTGCGAGTTTTCGCGTCCAAAATACTAGAAGACTACTTTTCTCAACCGTGCGATTAAAACACTTTACGGTCGACTAATCTCTGCCATTGATTTCAAAACACGGACACTTGAGTACTTATGGGAAGTTGTGCAAAGAGGTTTCCCTCGCATAATATAAACCCAAATCTTTCTCAGAAAACCTCTTTCCACTCATTCTTCTTCTCAGTTTCTTAAAAGATCAACTCTCAAAATCTTCAGAAATTATTTAACAAAATCGATTGATTCTATTTTCACTATTATTCAAACCTACGAATCAATATCTGGTAATTTTCTTTTAAGTACTGCATAAATTCACTCATAGTGGTTATTAGGTTTACAAATCGTGCTGCTGTGTGTCTGTAATTTATATCTGCACTGATCTATATGCTTATTTGCTTAATTCATGTTTAGATTGCTGGTTTGACTGAGTTTATTGAAATAGTTTACTCAAACTAATATCAGTTTACATATCATACAGAAATGGCACATCTTATTACATGAAAGGACCAAGGCAAAAAGTTCTGCAATTTCGCATCAATGAAGAAGGATATCATTGACGAGAAATATGTGGTATTTTCGGTCACCTCAGATCCTGAATCGTTGGAAATTCTGGAGTCCCTGCGAGCGTGTGGTCTTGAACAATACTGCTGTAGACATCAGAGCATAGTCCACACTCATGAAGCCCTAGAATTTCTGTATAATCTACAGAAGGACGAGGATATTGATGCTGATTTGATTTCTTCCGTTGGAGGATTGGAAGTAAGAGTCACGAATGATGATCTTCAGAGAATCTTTGGTCTCACTCGAGGAAGCATCAACCCAGAAACCTACACAACTGATGTAGGAGAGAAGGTTTTTCTTGAAGCCGAGCTGTTGAGGCCAGCAAATAAGGATAATACACTGAATGTCAAAGCTCCTTACTTGAAGAGGAAATATCGCCTTCTCTTTGAGATTGTGCAGAAGGTGATTCTATGCTCAACCTACAGTCTTGATGATGTCACCTCTTATAAGATCAGTGTCATGACTGCAATCATCAAGAAAGCATCTGATGTGGATTGGTTGGGTATGTTCAAGTCAAGACTGCGGAAAGACTCAGGGAAGTTCGATCTGAACGAGAGGAATGAAGTGTACTTATTCTCCAAATGCTCTTTCATGCACAAAGTCTCAATCATTCTATCAGACAAGCTGCCAAATAATTATGAATGGAATGAGAATGGTACGAAGGTGTATCAAGCAAAGCACAAGGCCATCTTGGGCAGGAATGAGTCTCTGCCTGGTCAGTCTGATGATGATCCTACTCCCTATGTGCCCAAACAAAGGGTAGAAGGAAAGGGAAAAGATAAGGTAACTGAATCTTCGATACAATCAGAAGCGCAGGGAACGGCCATCCCAGAGAAGAGGTTAAAGAGGAAGGACCTGGCCAAGAAACAAGTTGCCCAACAGAAATGTCAGAAGAGATTTACTTCTCCTCTAAAGACTGCTCCTAGTCCTGCTCAGCAAGTTCACAGAACGGAGGATCTAATTCAGGTCGAATCAGAAGAGGAGAATGCAGTCAGTGCTGAGCACACTGCAAGTGGAGTTAGGGACGAGCAGATTCTCGAAGGTGAAGGAGAGAGAACTGTTGAAGGAACTGAAGTGGAGCACTCTGAGGGAGAATCACCATCTGATTCTCAGCCTCTTAGCAAAATCTTCCAGAAAGAAAGATCACCTACACTCACTTCCAAATCACCATCACCCTCTCCTCAAAAACCATTATCACCACCACCCTCTCCCCACAAAACATTCTCACCCTCACCCTCACCAGTCAGACCACCTCCTTCACTCAAATCTCCCACTTCCCCAACCATTGAACCTGAACAAACTGAACCCCCTCAGACTTCAATTGTTTAAACTGAACCACCTCAACCAGTGGTAAACGAATCTGAACCTCAACAACCTACAACCAGTGAACCACATATATCCCCACCTCACCCCCAATCTCTAGAAAAGATACCAGAACCTGAGAGATCTGACAAACGTATGTCCATCTCTCACAATCCTTTCAAACACCAGAACCGTGGTTGCTTCACCTGATTCAGAAAGCCCTATTATAAGAATTATGAAGCAACGTATCAAGGCGTATCTGTTGGACCTGTGCCTGAGTTGGATCAACACCCTGGCATCCAGCACCAGATAGAAGAGATTGTGTTCTGGAGTGATATCAGATTGAAGAGCATCGAGGAGTTTCTGATCCTCATGAAATCTCTGGGCTCTGACTTTTTTGTAGATCTGGAGATGAAGTGTTTGGAGAGTGCTGGGATTGATAGTGCTGTTGAGTTGGCCTTTGAGGATGATATCAGATGGTTAATTCATGATAGGTTTGGGATTGCTAAAAATAAGGAGGAGACTGTACAACCTCCTTCTCATACAAATCTTGAGGGAGCTGCCGATGAACCAAGAGTGGGTGCTGCAGATGAGACCCAGCTTGGCAAGGCATCAACATCTGACCAGACTGCTATGCTGAGCTCCGATACCCTAGATCTCAGTTCTGAGAAAATTCAGGATGGGGTAAAGGATGCCATTGAAGAGAAATTCACAGCTCTCACAGCAGATCTGATGAAGCATTTTGAAGAAGAGCAAACGAATCTGGTTGACAGAGAACGGAATCTCACAGTTGAGAAGCACACACAGATGCATAATGCCATCCTTTCTGATGTGATGCAACTGGTTAATCCTCTTGCTGAGAAGCTCACTCTCCAGTCTGATAAACTCAAAATTTAGACGGACATGCTCAATGAAACACAGATTCTACTGGAAAGTGTCTGGGCATCCCTGGAGAAGACTGACAACCATATGGATATGGGTTGGAAGCATTTTGTGGCTTCTACAGAACGTGCAAGGAAGGATATTGAATTTTCTCTTAGACGATTTCTAGCTCCCGCACCTTCTGCAACCGCTCAGATCACTCCCCTTGCTGTTGAGGAACTCAGGGAGGAGATGACAAGGCAGTTTAATGCTCTGAATCACAGGTTGTCCAAACTTTTTGATGAAACCAAAAAGGGGGAAAGACAAGAGAAAGAAGAAAAACAGATACAGATGGTAACCATTGCGTCTTTACTAGAAGCCACTGTATCTGACTTGCCTGAAGCCACTCCATCTACTGGTCTTGTTACTCCACCTGATGTTGCTGAACTAAAAGAGACTTTGGAGCAACATAGAAAAGAGCTCAAGGATCAAAGGAAGGAGATCACTGAGCAGAAGATTGCTCTTTCTGATGTTACTGCCAGAGTGGATAGGATTGAAGACTTCTCTTCTTCTGTACAGCAAAGGATGGATTCTGATGATCAGGCTAAGAGCCTTGAACTTGCAGAAGAAGATGAACCTGAGCAGACTCTGAAGAGAAAGAAAGGTAAGGGCAAGATGACAAAATCTACTGCTGAAGTTCAGAGACAAGGGCAAATATCCTCTACCAAGAGCCAGATGTCCCCTGAACAAATTCAAGAGCAAAATAGACTGAGAGTCAGAGAAGCTGCCATTAAGAAGCAGAAGTTGGCAGAAGCTAAAGGACTAAACATCACATACATTCGAAGGAAGAGAAAGAAGGAAGCTGCAGCAGAGGATATTGCTTGGGAAGAGAAAGCCTTTTCGGCACCAGTTAAAGACATCCTCTGTGCTTGGCTAGATCTGCTTCCAGAATGGGATCAGATCAGAGCAGAATGGTTGTGTGACGTGTACATCTTGGAGATAATTCTGATTCATCAAGACCAGGCTGAAAATAATGATGAATTTCGGAATTGGTTAGAAACGAAGTACCCAGACTTCTACCAGATTGTGATGAAGGAAGGGAAGATCATGACATTGATACCTGAAGCTCCTCCCTTCGAACAACTTCTTCCACCTATGCGTCCAGATAACAAGCTCGATACTCTCATATTCAAGGATGCTTACTATGGATTTGCCGATAAAGGAGGGATTCACAGAAGAGAAGATCTGGACAAGATGATGCAAAGGATGTACAAGATGTTAGGTATTCCCAAAGAACTTCAAAAGTTCAAGTACTCCTGAAGAAGACAACTTGGAATCAGATGATAGGTACATTTTATGTAATCTGTAATGCTCACACCTATCTGAATAAAATCTTCTATCTTTTTGATTCTAAGACAACATCTCATTGTCTTCTTAAGTGTGAATTGTTTTACATTATCTGCATTTCTATTTATGTTGTCTGTTTTTCTGATTAAGTGTTTTGGTTCCATCAAAAAGGGGGAAATTGTTGGGAAATTTTGTATTAAGTTTTGATGGAAGTTCCAAAACAGGTTGTAATAGGACCAGTCAGATCTGTTAGCAGACTGGTGATTTAGAATCAGATTAAGATGACCAGCTGAAATGTACAGATAGCTGATGTAAAAGATAGGTCACATATTGAGGGGGAACTCAATATGTATAGGTCAGGTCAAATTATCAGATGACCATATAAGGTCAGATGATCAGAAGACTAAAAAAGTCAGAAGACAAGAAGAAGTCAGATGATCAGGTGAAGACTGAAGACACTGAGACTCAGAGAAACTCAAGACTCAAGAAGAAACTCAAGACTCAAGATATTCATCAAGACACTGAGACTCAGAGAAACCTGAAGATCAGAAGACTACCAGAAGATCAAGATCCAGACCAGAAGACCTACATCAGCCGAGTCTGCAAATTGTGCTAAGACAATGCGATCGAAGACTCTATCAGGTAGATCGATCATTATCCGATCAAAGTCCACACCGTGTTAACAAAAATGTTACACCAGATCATACGAATCTTCTACAAGAAGAATGTCAAACTTTAGTTGGTAGAACAAACACTGAAGTGCTGTACTTGTGAAACCAATGAGAGAGAGACACGCACAAAAAGGGATGACAATGCGGGATTCGACGCTGCAGAGACAAACGGGCTATAAAGGACAACTATTCACGCTTTTGGCCATGCCGTTATTGGAAGCATGTCACATCAAATCCTTCAAACCTACCAAATATAGCCGGAAATTCAAATTGCTCTCCAACGGCTCTTTGATTTCGTGGTCTATAAATATGGGATTGCTCTTCAAAGTGAAGGGACAAAAATTATCCAGAAGCTCAAATTATAGCAAAATTTCCGCACGAAGAACACAAATTTGAAGAATATTTCTAAGTGTTCATCCCATTGTTCTTAGCATAGAAATCTCATCCTCTAGCTTTTGGCTACATAAACACTAGGATAGATTTCCAGTTGGAACAACAACAAATCTTTACTCAAACCCAAAAGTTAGGTTAAGTTTATTTTGCAAGATTTCAGACTAGGGCTTCTAGTTCTGATTTCTGGGATCGGTTGAGTGTGAACTCAGTAAACATCTGTTGGGTGTTTGACTAACACATTAAACTAAGTCCAGTCGGTTAAGTCGGTTTAGTTGGTGCCCCTTGTGATAGGGAAGAGTGGACGTAGGACTGATTGTCTGAACCACTATAAAAATCTTGTGTGCATTTACTTGCTCTTTACTGCTTTACACTGTTACACACAACCAGGCTTAAAACTGCATACATATTATGAGTTAATATCAGTCTGCACCAAGCAACTGATCTGATCAGTTTGACAGTTTAGTCAGCTGATTGAAAACTGACTTGAGAATCTGATTTGATAAAACTGGTTTTTCACACGGGTACAATTCAGCTTCCGCACAATCTGTTAAACTGGTAGATACCTAATTGATCTGCCCTCAGGCGATCAGTAAGATTGGATATCAGTCCAAATTGATTCACCTGCACTCTGATCAGGCAAACTGCAATCACACCTGATCTGCACGAAAAAGTTTTCAGAAGTCTATTCACCCCTCCCCTCTAGACTTCTGCCCTCACGAAACCCGTTCAGGACCTACAGACAGGTTCCTAAAAACTCAAGCTTATTCTTAACACTCATTGCAACACTATAAAGATGACGATTTTTCCAAGTGTTTCATTTTTGGAGATAGTTCTTTTACGTATTTTCTAAGCATACATTAATATATCTTCAAAACTTAGAGATATATCCTAACCTTTACACTTTTACTCATTATAAAGGATATATCAGTTGGTTGAAATGAAAACTCAAACCTTACTCTAGATCTTATTTGAGAGATAAAAGTTTCGTGTTTGGGTGGGAGATGGCAAGTGTTGGGATATGAATTTAATAGAGTTTTGATTAGATCCCAAAACCCCTGAGTATGACATGTTTAGTATAATCTTGATAGTCTGAGTCAGGTTTCAGTATAGAATAGTTAAGGAAGATATCTGCACAATGTATAGTCAGCAGATATAATCGTTTTGATCATCAAGAGTCAAGATCAAGAATCAAGACTCGTAAGATCTTCAAGAAATCAAGACTCATAAGTTATCAAGACTCAAGATTATGAAGACTCGGTAGACCAATATTCGTAAGGATCAAGAATATCTATCTGAGTACATACAAAACTGAGGAAGACACAGATTTATAAAGAATGAATGTTGCCCAAAATATTTAAAGTGCAGACAAAAGGAACTAAAACTAAGTGTTGTTTAAGGTTGTCTCATTCAGAGATATTGACCTAAAAAGAGCCGTTTTGTTTGTCTACATTCACTGAAGACAAGAACTAATCAGAGGAAGACAACACCGTGATTTTATCGACTAATCGAAAAGCTACAGGCAATTGAATTTTGTCAAGAAGTATCTATGTTCCGCATCCAAAAAAATTGGTGATTGGCTACATGGTTGCATATTACCTAAAACATGCAAGGGAGTGTTCAAACCCTAAAAATAGTCGTTCATCAATAACCAGAAGAGGAAACTCTTGAAGCTATCTCTTCCAACGGATAGTTTTTTTTAAGGAGTGACCATTGGTGAAGTTGCCTATAAATACCAGTGATCTCCAGCATTGAGAGGTTATAGGAAATTCGTATTCTTGCAAATTGAAGCACTCGAAAACCCTAGAATTTCCCAAGTGTTTCACATTGAAGAGAGCTCATTCACTAAGCCTAGATTTGATAGAAATATCCAAAGCTTAGTAGAGATATCCTAGCCTTTGCATTTGTTCTTATTGTAAAGGATATCTCACCCTAGTTGGAAACCAACCCAAACTCAAACCCTTTGATAAGGTAGTTTGTGTGTGAGTATTGTTGGTAAGTTAGAGTTGTAAAGAGTGAGTAAGCTGCAGTTTAGTCAGCCAGAAAACTCTAGAGGAGAAGTTAGTAAGCTACTTGTGATAGTCTGAAAACTTGTGTGTGTTGAGTTAGTAAGGCAAAGTGAGTCACGTAAAACTCAAGGTAGAAAAGTTAGTAAGTCTGCAGTGAGTTTTGAAAGCTTTAGGAGAAATGTGTTAAGGTCAAGATCGAGAGAGTGGATGTAGGAGCTTGAGTCTTCGAACCACTATAATTCTTGTGTTATTTGCTTATATATGTTGCATTATATCATTGCATGTTTTTCATCGAAAAGCATATTTTTTATCGATATTCGATTGGAAACAATCCACTGAACTTGCATCAAATTGTTCACAGCCTTAACCACTGTTTTAGTAAGGAATAAGAGTTTCAACAAGCTAAAACGAGTATAAACTTAGGGCCAACCATTCGCAATCTTGATTAGCTAGAACAGATAGTTACCAAACTGAACTAACTCTACTGAGTATTCAGTAAGATAATTATCTGATCCAAGCTTCTCAGGATCTCCGATAAAACTCAGGATCAGTTGGGCTAATCAAGCTTCGAAAGATGCTGTCCGGATCATTGTCTCCAAGAGACTTTGACTCAGGGCGATTTGTGCTTCTCAGGGCAAAATTCTCAGGATATCTTGACCCATCTAATCTCAGTGAAGAAAATGTTTTAAAAATCACTAAACACGTGTATTCCCCCCATACACGTGTGAGACTCATTTTCACCGAGACCAACAAGTGGTATCAGAGCAGTGGTTCATTTTTGACCACTTGCTTTGGTAGCCATAGTCTATTTGCTAAAAGACTTTGGTGGTCTACTGAATATATCTTATTGCTGATATCTTACAAGGCTCATTCATCATGCCTTCTAAGAAACTACCTATGTTCTCTGTTGAGAGCTATGACCTATGGAGATTGAGATGCAAGCACATCTGTATTCTAAGCATGAAAGAATGTGGAGAGTGGTTTCTGAAGGACCATTCAAATATACTGTTGTGAATCCCATAATTAGAAATACTGAGAGGAATGATCCCAGAGATGAATTCCCAAAACCTGATGATCAACTTACTCCTGATGAGAGAAAGTTAGTCAATTTGGACTACATTGCTAAAGATACTTTATATATCAATATTGATGATGGTGTTATGGGGATGATTTCTCATTGTGAAACTGCCAAAAGAAATATGGGACACACTTGCTATCATGTGTCAAGGCACAGATCACATTAAAGAGAACAAACTTTCTGTTGCTATTGGAAAGTTTGACAACTTTGAAATGGAAGATGGTGAATCCATTGACAAACTGGAAGTCAGATTCACTAGCATTATGAATTATCTGAAGGCTCTTGGGAAAAGATACCCACAGAGAGAAGTGACACTGAAAATTCTTAGAGGATTGTCTAAGAAATGGGATATACATGCTGTGATGATTGAAAACACCAAGAATATTGATTTCATGCCATACCAACAAGTTTTCTCTGATCTGAAAGCTTATGAGTTTGTGATTGATAAGAAAACTAAGAAATCTGATAGCAAAGATGAATCTTCATCTAGCAAGAATGTGGCTTTCAGAGCCAAAGAGAAATCCTGTAAAGCTAAAGATTCTGATAACACACTTGCCAAAAATCAGGATGAGCAAGAGGATAAGCTAGTACTGTTGGCAAGGAGGTTTGAAAGACTCAATAGCAGATATGGAAAATACAAGAAATACTACAGAAACAACAGGTACAAAAACAGGAATAACTCAGAAGCTGAGGACAGATCTACTGAGAAAAGGAAGGACCGTAAAGCTAAAGGTTCCTCATCCAGAAAAAAGGACTCCAAGACCAAGGAGGAAAGTGATCAGGATGATGATACCAACAGATGCTATAACTGTCAAAAGAAGGGTCACTTCCAGTATGATTGTCCTGAGCTGAGTGCCAAAGAAAGAAATGAGAGATAAGTCAAGAGAGACAGATAAATCTCTAGCAAGAAGGCTATGATTGCTGAAGAAGAAGAACAATCTGAAGAAGGATCCAGTTCTTCAATTGAGATATTCTCAGATAGTGACAGTGATGTTGTCTGCCTTATTGCTATGGAGGAGGTAAATTCTTCTATCTCTGTTGTTGCTCCTACACAAGCACCTGAGTTATCAAGTTCATTTGTAACCAGTAACTTTGACCTGATGGATTCTTTTGAGAATCTTATGAAGGACTATCTGTGTTACAAGAACTGCTCATAAAAACTCAAGAGCAGAACAAGGAACTGACTTCTGAGAATCTGAAGTGGAAAGACTCTAAAACTACTGAGATCACTTCTCAATTGATGGGAACTACTGATGAACTGGATGTTCTGAAAGTACAACTCTCAAAAAAAGAGAAAGTGTTAGAGACCCTGAATGGAAAATTAGAGAAATCCACTGAGGAGATTCAGCTTATCAGAACTGAGTTCAATGACCTCTTTGAGAAGCATGAAACTCTAAAGAAAAGTGAGGATACTGCGCAGAGAAAGTTAGCTCTATTGAATTCTGCATCTAAAGTAATAGATGAAATTCAGAGTTATCAAAGACCTGCAACTATAAAGGCTGGATTGGGATATAATCCAGAGGGAACCTCACAAGGTCTTCTGAATGCTGCTTCTTCTAGTAGCACTAAGACTGTCTTTGTTAAACCGGTGGCATGTACTAATCTTCTCACTGAAGAACAACCCCAAGTTTTAGACAAGGGTAAAGGACCTATGGTTTCAGAAAAAACTGAAGGTTCAGGTAAGAAAGCCCAAACCTCAGGAAAAGGCTAGAAAACTTGAACACTCAGTAGGAAATTTTCAGGTTAGTACTTCAAAGCCTCAGGCTAAGAATACCAACCTGAAGAGATCTGCATTGAACCATCAGAGGAATTTTCAGAAGAGAAACACTCAGCAGAGATATTCTCAACTGAAAAGACCAAGTCCTCAGATTACTGAATGACCACAATTTCAGTACAGGCAACTTAAACCCCACTTGCCTAAGGGTAAAGGTTTCCTGAACCCAAGTCAGCAGAGACAGAGACCAGCTGCACCAAAGCCAAGGAATTTGAACAAGAGGCCTGAACCCAAGAAGAACTCTAAGGCTCATGTTCATGCTAAGGCTGGCACTCATACACAGGGTACTGCCAAGGCACCTAGGGTGGTGAATGTGTATGTAGATGTTTATGGGAGACAAATCAGCCACTCTAAAGTAAATAGAGTTATCAGGCAGATTTGGGTTCCAAAAGGTACAGCTAACCTGGTAGGACCCTACACCAAATGGGTACCTAAGACCTCTGATAATCAGCTAACGGAAAAGGGCACTGAGCTTAATGAAGACAACATAGCCCTGATGAGTGGAAATGAATTGGCTCCTGCTGCATGGTATTTGGACAGTTGATGTTCAAGACATATGACAGGATATAAACAATTATTCACTGACTATGTTGAGCAAAGAGGCCCTCAGATTACATTTGGAGACAACTCCAAAGGACAGACTGAAGGATATGCAACTCTTGAAGTTGATTCTGTTCATATCCATGGTGTTTCATATGTGTCTGGTTTAAAGCATAACTTGCTTTCAATCACTCAATTCAGTGACAAAGGATTCAGTGTTGAGTTCTCAAAGAACTTATGTTATGTGAAAGATAATGCTTCATAGCAAACATTACTGACTGGTACTAGAAAAGGAAATGTGTATCTTGCTGATTGGAAATTATCACCTAAAGATACATGTTTGGTTGCAAAAAGTTCTACTGATACCAGTTGGCTGTGGCATAAAAGGCTGAATCACTTAAACTTCAAAACCCTGAACAAACTTGCAAAGATTAGCACTTGTGAGGGGGTTACCCAATGAAGTATTCAGTAAAGATCATGTATGTGATGCATGTCAGAAAGGAAAACAAATCAGAGCATCATTTAAAAGCAAAGTAGAAGTGTCTACTGACATAATTCTACAACTGTTACATATGGATCTCTTTGGTCCAGTGACACCTGTGAGCACTAACGGCAGAAAATATACACTTGTGGTAGTTGATGACTACTCTAGATACACATGGGTCATATTCTTACTCAGTAAGAAAGAGACTCAGACAAAACTGTCAGAATTACTGAAAAGACTCAGTACTGAAAAGAATCTGAGTGTGGTCAAAATCAGATCAGATAAAGGCACTGAATTTATCAACCATATTATATCTGATTATTGTGCAGCAAATGGAATAGCTCATGAAACATCAGCTGCAAGGACCCCACAACAAAATGGTGTTGCTGAAAGAAGAAATAGGACTCTAAAAGAAGCTGCAAGAACAATGATCGCTGAAGCTGATATTCCTAAGAGATTTTGGGCTGAAGCTATCTACATTGCATGCTACTCTCAGAACAGATCCATGCTGACAAAGAATCAAGGAAAAACTCCTTATGAGCTGTGGAATGAAAGGAAGCCTCTTGTTTCTTTCTTTCGTGTGTTTGGTTGCAAGTGTTTCATACACAATAATGGTAAAGATCAGTTGAAAACTTTTGATAGCAAAGCTGATGAAGGGATATTCTTAAGATATTCTGAAGTCAGTAAAGCCTTCAGAGTTTACAAATGTAGGACTCTTATTATGGAAGAAACACCTCATGTTATTTTTGATGAATCTAATTGTGTTCAGAAGAAACAGGAACATGACTCAGGAGAGAATTGACCAAGAGAATCACCAGACTTAGCCTGAAAAAGAATGATAAAACATTCTTTGAGCCTGAAAAGAAGAAGTCAATCACTTTCTATGAATGGAGTGAATCTGACTCAGATAAAGAAGCTCATGATGGAAATACTCAGGATGGTGAGACTCAGGATGGAAATTCTCCACTGAAGGAAAGCCAACACACTGAAGCTGACAAATCTGAACATACACCAGTTCAGACTCAGGTATGTAATGCCGATGAAGATGTGGTCACAGCTGAGGCAAACTCTGAATCTATCAACCAAGGGGAACAAATGTCTCTGACAATGTTCTGAATGGAATTTCCCCTGAGGAAGATGATTCACACTCTCCTTTTCTGTTGTTCCCTGAATTTGATGAATTACCTGAACCTAACATTTCTGATGTTGAGGACACTACTGAAGGGGGAACATCCAGGAGAAGATGGTTGGATAGTCATCCTACAAGTCGGATTGTGGGTGATCTATCAGAAGGAGTTAAAACAAGAAGGTTCCATGGAGAAAGTGCTTTGTTCTGCTGCTTCCTATCTGAAAAAGAACCTACTGAGATTGAAGAAGTTCTTCAAGATTCATTCTGGATTACTGCTATGCAAGAAGAGCTGAATCAGTTCACAAGAAATGAAGTTTGGGAGCTAGTGGATAGACCTAATTAAGAGGCACAATGTGATTGGAACTAAGTGGGTGTTCAAGAATAAGAGAGATGAGAACAACAACATTGTAAGAAACAAGGCAAGGCTAGTTGCACAAGGTTATTCCCAAGAAGAAGGCTTGGATTATGATGAAACCTTTGCACCTGTTGCAAGACTAGAAGCCATCAGAATGTTTCTTGCATATGCTGCCCAAATTAAATTCACAGTCTATCAAATGGATGAAAAAAGTGCATTTCTGGATGGTGTGCTTAAGGAAGAGGTTTATGTGGAACAACCTCCAGGATTTTATCAGAATGAACAAGTTTACAGGCTCAGGAAAGCCTTGTATGGTCTTAAACAAGCACCCAGAGCATGGTATGATACACTCTCTCAATTTCTTACTAACCATGGTTTTATCAAAGGAACTGTTGATAGAACTTTTTTCAGGATAGAAGATGGGAAGGATATCTTACTAGTTCAGATTTATGTGGATGACATCATATTTGGATCTCCAAATTATCAGTTGTGTGAGAAGTTTTCTACCCTGATGAAAGGAAAGTTTGAGATGTCTATGATGGGGAAGATGAATTTCTTTCTTGGACTTCAGGTGAAACAAACTAAGGAAGAAATCTTCATCAATCAAGCAAAATACACCAGAGATCTGATTGCTAAGTATGGTGTACAGAATTGCAATGCAGTTAGAATTCCCATGAATACTAACTACAAGATGGATCCTGATCCTGAAGGCAAATCAGTAAATCACATTGATTATAGAGGGATCATTGGATCATTGTTATATCTCACAGCAAGTAGGCCTGATATAACATTTGTTGTTGGAATATGTGCAAGATACCAAGCTAATCCTAAGGCTAGTCACATGGAGGCTGCCAAAAAGATTCTGAAATATCTTAAAGGCACTGTGAATAGAGGATTATGGTATCTAGCTGATGATAACCTGGAATTAACTGGTTATTCAGATGCTGATTATGGAGGATGTAGAATTGACTGGATGTCTACTACAGGAACTTGTCAATTTCTTGGAAGTAAACTGATATCATGGTTTTCAAAGAAACAAACCTCAGTTGCAACCAGTACTACTGAAGTTGAATACATGGCTGCAGGAAGCTGTTGTGCACATATTCTTTGGCTCAGACAACAATTGAGGGATTATAAGATTATAGCCAATGATGTACCTATATTTTGTGATAATAATAGTGCAATTGCTATTACACAAAATCCAGTATTGCACACCAAATGTAAGCATGTCGATATCAGACATCACTTCATCAGAGATCATGTTGAAAAGAAGGATATCAGAATGGAGAAAATTCATACTGATAAATAGAGAGTTGGTATCTTGACTAAACCTTTGGCTAAATCAAGATTTCAGGAACTATCAGTTGAATTAGGTATGTTGGATCCAGGTGAATAAGGCAAATCTGAAAAATTGAAGGTTTTCAAATGCATGAAGTTTTTCAGGTTCTACTGAAAAACTCAGGATAAAAATGAAGGTCATGAACACTGAGTCTTGGGAAACTCAGTAATCCTGAAGTGCAGTACTCAATTTTATACTGACATTTTATCAAGGTCAAAACTCAGTAATACTGATGGTTAAAATTAGTCTGATGAAGTTATTGACTCATGCACCTCATTTATTGTCTAAATCTCAGAAATCATTGACAATAAATGATAAAACACCTGAGGAAATAATTGGGCGGGACGTTTGAAATTCTTGAGGAAAGTCAATGGTCTGCAGAAACAGTGATTAAAAACACTATTTATTAATCACCAATAAGGATTAAAATTGGCGGTTAGTATTCTCTAATTGTCCTTTTAACTACCCGATTTAGCCTAAATTAATCCTAACTGTTGATTTCTTAAAATCTGCACGATTATCCGTGGATCAAATCTTTTCAAAATATACCCATTCAAACTTCCATTATAACTCCTATTCCAAAAACTTTCGTCTTCTCAAACACTCTGCTTCAAAATCTTTGATTGCCCAGAATTCTCATTTATCTCAAAAGCCTTCATAGAAATTCTCCAAAAAATGACTTTGATAATCTTTGACAAGCTTGCTATGCTATGAGAATGTTGTTTCTCTAGATGGTACAGCAAATGCAGCACATGAGGAAGAGGCGCTGCACATGATCCGTTTGGCTAAACTCACTTGCCTAGTCCCAGATGCAAAATACTCAAGAGAGGTAATCGAATTCATAGCCAATATGCAACTTGATGATGATAATTGCATTGACTCTAGGATTATCGTCTCTCATTTGGTTCATGGTGAAAAGTATATGGATTTTGTTAGAGAGCTCTACATTATTCCTAAGAACTTGAATGTTGTCTATGAGTTAAATGATAGAGGGGAGGATCCTACTTTGTACATGATGGGTAGGGAGCAAGAATATTTGGATGGGATTGTGGAAGCCCCTGTTAAATTTGAGGCCACATTAAACAAGAAGTATTTGAAACCCAAGTATCGGGTACTTCTTGACATTGTGAGCAGATGCCTCATGAGCGGGACTGGTAGCCTTGAATAGATTAGTAAGCCTAAGCTGAGGTTGATGGCTGTTATTGAAGACTCTCCTTCCAGAGCATTTAATTGGTTGCAATATCTGATAACAATAGTCAGTGATTAAGCTGATCATGTAAAAAGGGAGAAGGATGGTACTATTGTGATCAAGAAAAGGATATTACACGCCACCAAGATTGCTTTCATCTTGGAAACTTGCAGAGAAGAGGAAGATATCTTTGCAGATTCAAGAGCTTTTCCTATATCCGAAATAATGTTCAGATCCACAAAGAAAGGGATGAGAGGCAAAAAGGAAAAGCCTGCTGAGTCTCAAGAGGAGACTGGTGAAGAAGAAGCTGAGGAAGAGGCCCCAGTGGTTGAATCAGTAAGGGAAACTAGAAAGCCAGTTCAGCAAGCCACTGAGTCAAGTATGGAGGAGGACAAGCAAGCTAGGGGGAAGACCCTACTGAAAGTAAAGAGGGAGGCTGGAGAGAAATTTAAAACAGACAATTGCTGAGAAAGAAGCCAGTGAAACCGAAGGAAGCCAAACTGAAACTCAGCAAGGTCTGAAATTGCCACTCCAGGTGTTAGCACAGGTGGTGAAAAATATTGAAGAAAAGGAGGTTGCTGAGGAGAAGAATGTATTATCTGAAGTAATGGAAACCTCCATTGCTAAAGACAAGATCTCTCAAGAAATCTTTACAGGTTCCCAACAACCTGCTAAAGATAGCCAAATACAGATCCCACCCTCACACCCCTCAGAGCCAAATGAATCCCAAGATATTTTGAATCTTGATGCCTTACTCACTGAACCATTCCTTGATCCATCTGCCCTACAGATTATTCAACCCACTGAGAAAATTGTGCCTCCACCACTACAGAAAGGTGAAGCTGATGAAGCTGAGTGGAGAAAAAAAGGTGAAAGATTTGTCCTGGATAGATATCCTGAGCTCACTGAATTCCCTGACCTTCAGGATCTATTCATCAGATTGAGGACAACAATTTACATCCTGAATCAGACCTTGCCAGAGATGTTGAATATTGCTGCATTCAGAGGAGAAGAATGGTGGTCTGAGGAAACAGCAATTCTTACTGAATTTTCAGGATTCAGAAAGACAAAACTCAGGATGAAGGTCTCAGATTTTGATGACCTGGTTAAAAGGAAGATTGCTGAGAGGAAACCGAGTGGCACAAAAGAGAGTAGTGGGAAAGCAGAACCTGAAAAGGATAAGGATGGAGATGGAGAGAAAGTTCCTGAACCTGAAAAGAAGGACACTCAAGCTGAGAAGGTCATGCCAGCTGCTATTACTGAAATTCCTCAGACTGAAGATAGACCCCTTCAGGTACCTTTTGGCACTACTATTCATTATGCCAAAATTACTGAAGAATCTATCATTAAGTTTGTTGATTTTGGTATGCAGACTGAGGTTCAATCAAGCTATACATCTCATACTCAGATGATTGATCTGGCTCCTATCTTGGATGAACTGAAGAAGGTTGAGCCAATGACAGCCAAGCTTACACAGATGGAATTGATGATGGCTGATCAATCCAAGAAGATGGATGCTGCTTTGCATGAACAAGCTCAACACATGGCTAAGCTGAGCACATCTACTGAAATTCAAGCAGTTTAGGGGGAAGTGACTGCAAAGATTTCTGATCTGGATACTCAGATGGGAGAAATGTCCAAGAAAATATCTAAAGAGCTCACTGCTAAATACAATGAGAGGACAACCTATCTGGAGAAGAAGTTATCTGAGAAAAATGAAGAGATGATCAAGTTAGCTGTTGAGAACATGAGCTCATTACTCATGAACAAGATGACAGAACTGATGCATGGAGTTCTTGCCCAAAAATTTGCTCCACTTTCTGAAGAGGTTTCAGTTGGCAAGAATGTCCTGAGGCGTATGGATGACGAGTTAGATGTTTTGGCTGGAGAAATTAGAGCCATTAACAAGGAACAATTCCACATGGATGCTACTCTTTCCCAGATCCTTCCAATTTATGATGCCAAAAAGGGGGAAAGGACTTCTCATTCAACAAAGGGTAAACTAGATGATCATTTGAAGAAAACCCTTGAGAAGAAAGCTCAGCAGGAACTCAAAGCTCAGCATGTTCTGAAAACTTTGAAAGAAATTGATTCAACTGAAAAGTTAAAGTCAGTTGAGCCTGAAGATACTGAGTTCTTCCAGACTGACAGAGAGACAGCTCAGGAAGCAATGATACTGAGGATATCAGAGAAGAGAAAAACTGAAACAAGCCTGACAGCTGCTGCTCATGCTGTTGTTGAGACAGCTGATCCAAAAATAGCTGAGAAGAGGAAGTCAGTGGCATTTGTTGAAGCTGAGAGAAAGAAGAAGAAAGTCTCTACCAAACCAATTCAGAGAAGACTGATTGTTGATTTCTCTGAACCTAAAGAATTTGAAGCTCAGAAAGAGACAGAAACTGAATCAGAAAGACTGCTCCAGGAAGGTTTTAGAACCTATGATACAAGTGCTCAAGTCAAGGATTTTGATTAGCACAACAACCTCATTGCCCTGCGTGCTGAAAAAGAGAAAAAGGCAAGCAATGTCTGTATCAGGAGCAGAGCTAACCAGGAAGAAGAAAGAAGAAGAGCAGAGCAGGAGAGGAAGCTTTAGGAACTTTATGGGAAAAAGATGGGGCAAGTCTAAAGAACAAACCAGAGTGCAGAAATGGCCACACATTGATAAATGGATGTCACTCCAGATCAATGATGCTTGGGAATAGGTTAAGATAACCTTCTGGTTCAATCATGTTGTTCTGCAAGAATGGAGGGGAGGATGCCCTGACCGCAATGAAGCCTTCCTAGAATATTTGCTGACTTTTTACCCTGAATATCTACAGAAGTGGATAAATCTAGCTGATGAGCATAATGTATCTCTGAAGGCACCTGGTCAATACAAGTACCCAACACCTAGATTCAGCACTGGAGCCATCAATGAAGCTGTTATTGCCAAAGAAGTTGCTGAGTATGCTGCTCAGTTGGGACTGACAGGGAGCAATCCAAAAATCATCAAGAAGAGGGATGAATTGAAGAAGAGATATTATGAGATGTTCAATCTTGAAGTCCCTGATGATGATGTGGAAGAAGATTGAAGACTTTTTACTCTATGTGTATGTCTTTTGTTTTTGAAAGTTCATTGTAAGTTGTAATGACTATCTACTGATCAATGAAAAGTTTATCTTTTATGCTCAAAGATAATATCTCATTATCTTCTTACATGTCTTTAACTATTTGACATGCCTCTGTATTTGAAATTATTGGGTTATGCCATTTTGGATTGTAATAGACAGCTGAAACCTGAGTATAGGTTAGGTTTTCTTAAATGTAACAAGATGGTTTTGGCATCATCAAAAATGGGGAAATTGTTGGGAGATGAATTTAATAGAGTTTTGATTAGATCCCAAAACCCCTGAGTATGACATGTTCAGGATAATCTTGATAGTCTGAGTCAGGTTTCAGTATAGAATAGTCAAGGAAGATATCTGCACAATGTATAGTCAGTCGATATTAATCAGGTTTTGATACTGAAGACTCGGAAGATACTGAAGAACTCAAGACTCAGAAGATACTGAAGAATTGAAGACTCAGTAGTTACTGAAGACTCAGGTAGACCTGAATGTTCAGAAGGACTGAAGAATATCTATCTGAGTACATACAAAACTGAGGAAGATTCACATTTATAAAGAATTAATGTTGCCCAAAATATTTAAAGTGCAGACAAAAGGAACTAAAACTAAGTGTTTGTTGGTCGGTGCAAACGAGTCTCACACGTGTATGGGGGGGAATACACGTGTTCAGTGATTTTTATAAAACTTTTTCTTCACTGAGATCAGATGGGTCAGGTTGTCCTGAGAATTTTGCCCTGAGAAGCACAAATCGCCCTAAGTCAAAGTCTATTGAGACAATGATCCTGAGCAGCTTTCAGAAGCTTTAGATTAGCCCAACTGATCCTGAGTTTTATCATAGATCCTGAGAAGCTTGGATCAGATAATTATCTTGCTGAATACTCCGTAGAGTTAGTTCAGTTCGGTAACTATCTGTTCTAGCTAATCAAGAGTGCAGAATGGTTGGCCCTAAGTTTATACTCGTTTTAGCTTGCTGAAAATCTCTTCCTTAATAAAACAATGGTTAAGGTTGTGATCAATTTGATGTAGTTTCAGTGGATTGATTCCAGCTGAATATCAGTGAAACCTACTCTCAGTGAAAAACATGCAACAGATAAAATGCAGTACATAAAGCAAACAACACAACAATTATAGTGGTTCAGAGACTCAAGCTCCTACGTCCACTCTCTCTGATCTTCAAATAAATTCCTTAACACACTTCTCCTAAAGCTTTCAAGCTGACTCACTGCAACTTACTCACTTTTCTACCTTGAGTTTTCTGGCAGACTCACTACAGCTTACTAACTCAACACACACGAGTTTTCAGACTACCACAAGTAGCTTACTAACTTCTCCTCTAGAGTTTTCTGGCTGACTAACCTGCAGCTTACTCACACTTTACAACTCTAACTTACCAACAATACTCACACACAAACTACCTTATCAAAGGGTTTGGGTTTGGGTTGGTTTCCAACTAGGGTGAGATATCCTTTACAATAAGAACAAATGCAAAGGCTAGGATATCTCTACTAAGCTTTGGATATTTCTATCAAATCTAGGCTTAGTGAATGAGCTCTCTTCAATGTGAAACACTTGGGAAATTCTAGGGTTTTCGAGTGCTTCAATTTGCAAGAATACGAATGAGCTCTTGAGTTGCTGTAATTTCCCGTAACCTCTCAATGGTGAAGGTCACTGGTATTTATAGGAAACTTCTCCAAGGTCACTCTTTTGAAAAACTATCCGTTGGAAGAGATAGCATCAAGAGTTTCCTCTTCTGGTTATTGATGAATGATTATTTTTAAGGTTTGAACACTCCCTTGCATGCTTTAGGCAATATGCAACTATGTAGCCAATCACCGATTTTTACAGTCTGGAACATAGTACTACTGACAAAATTCAGTGTCCTGTCGCTTTCAGTGTCAGTAAAGTACAATGTTGTCTTCCTCTGATTGGTTCTTGTCTTCAGTGAATGTAGACAAATAGAACGGATCTTTTAGGTCAATCTCTCTGATTGAGACAACCTTAAACAACACTTAGACTTAGTTCCTTTTGTCTGCATTTGAATGTTTTGGGCAATATCTATTCTTCTGAAAATGTGTGTTTTCCTCAGTTTTGTATGTATTCAGATAGATATTTCTTTAGTGCCTCTGAACATTTAGGTCTTCCTGAGTCTTTCAGTAACTACTGAGACTTCAGTAACTTCTGAATCTTCAGTAACTTCTGAGTCTTAAGTAACTTCTGAGTCTTTAGTAACTTCTAAGTCTTTAGTAACTTCTGAGTCTTTAGTAACTTCTGAGTCTTCAGTAACTTTAAAATTTCCTGATCTATATCTGCTGACTATACATGGTGCAGATATCTTCTTTAACAATTCTATACTGAAACCTGACTCAGACTATCAAGATTATCCTGAACATGTCATACTCAAGGGTTTTGGGATCTAATCAAAACACTTTATTAAATTCATCTCCCAACAATTTCCCCCTTTTAATGATGCCAAAACCATCTTGTTACATTTAAGAAAACCTAACCTATACTCAGGTTTCAGTTGTCTATTATAGTCCAAAATAGCATATCTCCCAACAATTTCATCTCAAAACGGCATATCAAATAATTAAAGACATGTAAGAAGATAATGAGATATTATCTTTGAGCACAAAAGATAAAATTTTCATTGATGAAGGAAAAGAGTTACATAGTACAATGAAAATCAAAAAACATTCAGAAGTACATAGTCTTCAGTCTTCTTCCACCTCATCCTCTGGAACTTCCAATTTGAAAATCCCATAGTACCTCTTCTTCAGTTCATCGCTTGCCTTGATGATTTCTGGGTTGTTTCCAGTTAAGCCTAGCTGAAGAGCATACTGAGCAATTTCCTGAGAGATAGCTGCTTCATTCACATAGCCATTCTCAAATCTAGGAGCTGGGTACATGTATGGTCCTGGGGCTACAATCTGAGTATTGCCTTCATCTACCAGGTTGATCTACTTTTGCAGATACTGAGGATAAAATGTCAGCAGATACTCAATGAATGATTCATTTTTATCTGAGTTACTCCCCCTCCATTCCCTCAGAATCTCATAATAGAACCAGAAGGTTCTCTTGATTTCCTCCCATGCATCATTGATCTGTAAAGGCATCCACTTATCAATGTGCGGCTATTTCTGAGTTTTTTCAGTACCTCTCCTTTTGCCAATGAACTTCTTGAAACCACCCCTTATTTTCTGCTCTTCTTCCTTCTTCTTTCTGATCAGTGGAGCACCTGACACCGAAGCAGCAGTCCTTTTGTCTTTTTCAATCTGCATGGCTCTCAGAGTTTTCTTGGTGTCGAAGGTTTCTTTCTGAGCTTCAGTTTCTTATTTTCCTGGCTCTTCCTCAGATTTTTCAAACTCCATAATTAGTTTCCTCTGAGTAGGCTTTGTTAATTTTGCTCTTTTCTTCTTTTCTTGCTCAACAAAAGCTACAGCCTTTCGCTTTTCAGGTCTGACTTGGGTTTCTCCAGCTTTGCTTGTTTCTACTCTACTTCTTTCAATCATTTTCTCTTCTATAATTTCTTGAGTCATTTGTTCTGATGTCTGAGTGTGGCCAGGTTCTTTAGCTTCTCTGAACTTCAATTTTTCAGTGGCCTCAATCTCACTCAGAGCATCCAAGATCTTCTTTGCATCAGCTTCTTCTCTGGCTTTCTTCTCCAAGGTCTGTGCTAACAACTTATCCAATTGACCTTTTGAACTCGGTCTTTCCCCCTTTTTGGCATCATACCTTGGGAGAAGTTGGGTTAATGCATTATCCATGTGGTATTGCTCTTTTCCCAAACTGCGCACTTCCCCAGCCAACTGATCATGCTCATCTTCTAATCTCATCATGTAGTTCTTGGCCATTGAGAATTCTTCTGAGAGCGGAGCAAACTGTTTTGAGAAGACATCATGCATCATTTCTGTCATCTTGGTCATGAGCAGGGAGCCTATTTCCTCAACAGCTGTCTTGATCATCTGATCATTCTTTTCAACCAGTTTAGCTTCAAGATAAGCAGTTATGTCTTGGTACATTTTCTCCATATCTGTATTGAGCTATGCCCTTACACCCTCAATTTTCCCTTCCAAAATAGTCATTTTATCTGAGAGAGTTGTTTGCATTTGCAGCATATCAGATGATGAACTCAGATTGTCCAACTATTGAGTTTGACCAGCCAGTGTTACTTCCATCTGAGTCATCTTTTCCACCATTGGCTCTATCTTCTTTAGTTCATCCAGGATTGGGGTTAGATTAACCACTGGAGCTTGAACAACTGGTTCCAACTGAGTTGGATGCTCCAATTGAGCCTCAGTCCGCATACTATAGACAACAGATTTAAAGATAGGTACTTCAGTAACTTTGGCATAATTTACAATAGTGCCAAAATGTACCAGAAGAGTGCTAACTCGATCCGAGGTTGTCGTATCGATCTTTCGAGTCGACTTCACATTTTGCATATCATCCTGAATTTCTTTTTCTTGTTCAGGATCCTTCTCTTTCTCAGGTTCGGTTTCTTTCTCAGGTTCCCTTTCTCCTCCTTGATCTCTTTCTTCTTCCTGATTATGGGAACTGGATTCACCAGCCTCAACATTCTTCTTCTCAGCCACCATTCTTTTTACAAGCTCGTCAAAATTAGCAGCTTTCATCCTGAGCTTGGTCTTTCTGAAGCCTAAGAACTCTGTTAACACAACAGTTTCAGGATTCCACCAGTCCTCTCCTCTGAAGGATGCAATGTTCAGCATCTCTGGAAGTGTTTGGTTCAGAACATAAACGGTTGTTTTGAGCCTGAAGAAGAGATCCTGAAGGTCAGGATAAGCGTTCAGCTCAGGGTATCTGTCTAGGATGAATCGTTCCCCCTTGCTTCGCCATTCAGTTTCTTCTGCCTCTCCCTTCTTTAATTCTGGGCTCTCAGGAATAGTAGGCTCAGATTGTATAAGTTGTAGTGCTGATGGACCAAGAAAAGGTTCATTCAGAAGGGCATCCAAGTTCAGCAATTCCTGAGGTTCAGATTGGTCTGAAGTTTGAGTTGGTCTTTCTTCAGAAGTGATCTGAGGTCCTTTGAAAATTTCTTGAGAAATTTTGTCAGAACTCAGAGAGGTTTCAAGTACCTTTGAGAATACTTGTTCCTCAGTTTCTTGCTCCTGAACATTTTTCACCACCTGAGCAAGAACCTGAAGTGGAGATTTCATCCTTTGCTGATCTTCAGTTTGAGTTTCCTCAGATTCACTGGCCTCCTTTTTCAGCAATAGTATGAAGCCTTTTTCGCTTCTGAGGAGCCAATGCTTTCTTTTTCAGCTTTTCTCCTTTCTCCCTCTTGAGTTTCGTTAGGGCTTTCCCCCTGGCTTGCTTAGCCTCTTCTTCATTTTCCTCAGTGGATTTCTGAGTGGTTTGTCTAGTTTCCCTGACCTGCTCAACCACTGAAGTATCCTCCTCAGTCTCTTCTTCACCAGTCTCCTCCTGAGACTCAGTAATTTTCTCTTTCTTTTCCCTCATTGTCTTCTTAGTTGGTTTGAACATGATCTTTGATCTTGGAAAAGAAGTTGTATCGACAAAGATGTCCTCCTCTTCTCTGCATGTTTCCAAGATAAATGCAATCTTGGTTGCGTGTAGGATTTTTCCTTTGATCACCACAGTACCATTCACCTTTTGAATGTGCTTGGCTTGATCACTGATCACCTTTATCAAGTAATGCAACAAATTAAATGCCCTTGAAGGAGAATCTTCAATCGCTGCCATTAACCTCAACTTAGGCTTGCTTATCTGCTCGAAACTACCAGATCCACTCATAATGCATTTGCTCACAATATCTAAGAGTACTCGATATTTAGCTTCCAAATGATTTTTGTTCAATGTAGCTTCAAACTTTACCGGATGCTCAGCAATTTGATCCAAATATTTTTGTTCCCTACCCAACATGTACAAAGGAGGGTCCTCCCCTCTATCATTTAACTCATATATGGCATTCAAATTCTTAGGGATAATATACAACTCCCTAACAAAATTCACATACTTTTCCGACCGTACTAGATGCTACACCATAATTTTAGAGTCTATGCAATTTTCTTCATCTAATTGCATATTACCAACAAACTCTATTACCTCTTTGGCGTATTCGGCATCTGGTTGATTTGCGACCAGACAGGTGAGTTTTGCCAAATGAAGCATATGTAACTCCTCCTCCTCGTGAGCTGCGTTAGAGGTGCTTTCCAGAGAAACCACATTTTCGTACCAGGGTTTGTTGGTAACGACAAGTTTGTGATAGACAGAGAGCATCATTTTGGTGATTTTTAGTGAAGGGTTTTTGGAAAGTGGAGAACTTGGGTAATCGGAGATTTTTTTGGGAATACAAAGTATCGTGAAGATGAAGGTTTTTGAAATAGGGCTTGAATGAAGTCTTTGCAATGGGTATATAACTTGATTTATGGAAAATCTCATGGATTAAGGAATCAACGGTCAAGATTAAAACCGGTTAAAATGGGTAATTGAAAGGATGATTTTGCAAGTACTTAGTCGCCAATTTATCCTTATTGGTGAATAATGTACAGTGATTTAATTACTGTTCCTGCAGACCATTGACTTACCTCAAGAATTTCAAATGTCCCGCCCAATTATTTCCTCAGGTGTTTTATCATTTATTGCCAATGGTTTCTGAGATTCAGTTAGACAATAAATGTGGTGCATGAGTCAATAACTTCTTCAGACTAATTTTAACCATCAGTCTTACTGAGTTTTGACCTTGATAAAATGTCAGTATAAAACTGAGTACTGAACTTCAGGATTACTGAGTTTCTCAAGACTCAGTGTTCAGGACTTTCAATTTTATCCTGAGTTTTTCAGTTAGAACCTGAAAAACTTCATGCATCTGAAAACCTTCAATTTCTTTCAGATTTTCCTTATTCACCTGGATCCAACATACCTAATTCAACTGATAGTTCCTGAAATCTTGATTCAGCCAAAGGTTTAGTCAAGATATCAGCTTTCTGTTTATCAGTATGGATTTTCTCCATTCTGATATCCTTATTTTCAACATGATCTATGATGAAGTGACGTCTGATATCAACATGCTTACATCTGGTGTGCAATACTGGATTTTGTGTAATAGCAATTGCACTATTATTATCACAAAATATAGTACTTCATTGGTTATAATCTTATAATCCCTCAATTGTTGTCTGAGCCAAAAAAATATGTGCACAACAGCTTCCTGCAGCCATGTATTCAGCTTCAGTAGTACTGGTTGCTACTGAGGTCTGTTTCTTTGAAAACCATGATATCAGTTTACTTCTAATTGACAAGTTCCTGTGGTAGACTTCCTGTCACCAGTTAATTCAAGGTTATCATCAGCTGGATACCATAATCCTCTATTCACAGTGCCTTTAAGATACTTTAAAATCTTTTTGGCAGCCTCCATGTGACTAGCCTTAGGATTAGCTTGGTATCTTGCACATATTCCAACAACAAATGTTATATCAGGCCTACTTGCTGTGAGGTAGAGCAATGATCCAATGATCCCTCTATAATCAGTGTGATTTACTGATTTGCCTTCAGGATCAGGATCCATCTTGTAGTTAGTATTCATGGGAATTCTAACTGCATTGCAATTCTGTACACCATACTTAGCAATAAAATCTCTGGTGTATTTTGCTTGATTGATGAAAATTCATTCCTTTGTTTGTTTCACCTGAAGTCCAAGAAAGAAATTCATCTCCCCCGTCATAGACATTTCAAACTTTCCTTTCATCAGGGTAGAAAACTTCTCACACAACTGATGATTTGGAGAACCAAATATGATGTCATCCACATAAATCTGAACTAGTAAAATGTCATTCCCATCTTCTATCCTGAACAAAGTCCTATCAACAGTTCCTTTGATAAAACTATGGTCAGTAAGAAATTGAGAAAGAGTATCATACCATGCTCTGGGTGCTTGTTTAAGACCATACAAGGCTTTCCTGAGCCTGTAAACTTGGTCATTTTGACAAAAACCTGGAGGTTGTTCCACATAAACTTTTTCCTTAAGCACACCATTCAGAAATGCACTTTTCACATCCATTTGATAGTCTGTGAATTTCATGTGGGCAGCATATGCAAGAAACATTCTGATGGCTTCTAGTCTTGCAACAGGTGCAAAGGTTTCACCATAATCCAAGCCTTCTTTTTGTGAATAACCTTGTGCAATTAGCCTTGCCTTGTTTCTCACAATGTTGTTGTTTTCATCTCTCTTGTTTTTTAACACCCACTTAGTTCCAATCACATTGTGCCTCTTACGTCTGTCCACTAGCTCCCAAACTTCATTTCTTGTGAACTGATTCAAATCTTCTTGCATAGCAGTAATCCAGAAAGAATCTTGAAGAGCTTCTTCAATCTCAGTAGGTTCTTTTTCAGAGAGAAAGCAGCAGAACAAAGCACTTTCTCCATGGAACCTTCTTGTTTTAACTCCTTCTGATAGATCACCCACAATCTGACTTGTAGGATGACTGTCCAACCATTTTCTCCTGGATGTTCCCCCTTCAGTAGTATCCTCAACATCAGAAATTTTAGGTTCAGGTAATTCATCAAATTCAGGGAACAACAGAAAATGAGAGAGTGAATCATCTTCCTCAGGAAAAATTCTATTCAGAACATTGTCAGGGACATTTGTTCCCCCTTGGTTGATAGATTCAGAGTTTGCCTCAGCTGTGACCACATCTTCATCGGCATTACATACCTAACTCTGAACTGGTGTATGTTCAGATTGGTCAGCTTTAGTGTGTTGGCTTTCCTTCAGTGGAGAATTTCCATCCTGAGTCTCACCATCCAGAGTATTTCCATCCTGAACTTCTTTATCCGAGTCAGATTCACTCCACTCATAGAAAGTGATTGACTTCTTCTTTTCAGGTTCAGAGGATGTTTTATCATTCTTTTTCAGGCTAAGTCTGGTGATTCTCTTGGTCAGTTCTCCTGAGTCATAATCCTGTTTCTACTGAAAACAAGTAGATTCATCAAAAACAACATAAGGTGTTTCTTCCACAATAAGAGTCCTACAGTTGTAAACTCTGAAGGCTTTACTGACTTCAGAATATCCTAAGAATATCCCTTCATCAGCTTTGCTATCAAAAGTTTTCAACTGATCTTTACCATTATTGTGTATGAAACACTTGCAACCAAACACACGAAAGAAAGAAACAAGAGGCTTCCTTTCATTCCACAGTTCATAAGGAGTTTTCCTTGATTCTTGGTCAGCATGGATCTATTCTGAGAGTAGCATGCCATGTTGATAGCTTCAGCCCAAAATCTTTTAGGAATATCAGCTTCAGCAATCATTGTTCTTGCAGCTTCTTTGAGAGTCCTATTTCTTCTTTCAGCAACACCATTTTGTTGTGGGGTCCTTGCAGCTGATGTTTCATGAGCTATTCTATTTGCTGCACAATAATCAGATATAATATGGTTCATAAATTCAGTGCCTTTATCTGATCTGATTTTGACCACACTCAGATTCTTTTCAGTACTGAGTCTTTTCAGTAGTTCTGGCAGTTTTGTCTGAGTCTCTTTCTTACTGAGTAAGAATATGACCCATGTGTATCTAGAGTAGTCATCAACTACCACAAGTGTATATTTCCTGCCATTAGTGCTCACAGGTGTCACTGGACCAAAAAGATCCATATGTAACAATTGTAGAATTCTGTCAGTGGACACTTCTACTTTACTTTTGAATGATGCTCTGATTTGTTTTCCTTTCTGACAAGCATCACAAACATGATCTTTACTGAACACTTCATTGGGTAACCCCCCTCACAAGTGCTAATCTTGCAAGTTTGCTCAGGGTTTTGAAGTTTATGTGATTCAGCCTTTTGTGCCACAACCAACTGGTATCAGTAGAACTTTTTTCAACCAAACATATATCTTTAGTAGATAATTTCCAATCAGCAAGATACACGTTTCATTTTCTAGTACCAGTCAGTAATATTTGGTGTGAAGCATTGTCTTTCACATAACATAAGTTCTTTGACAACTCAACATTGAATCCTTTGTCACAGAATTGGCTGATAGAAAGCAAATTATGCTTTAAACCAGACACATATAAAACACCATGGATATGAACAGAATCAACTTCAAGAGTTCCATATCCTTCAGTCTGTCCTTTGGAGTTGTCTCCAAATGTAATCTGAGGGCCTCTTTGCTCAACATAGTCAGTGAATAATTGTTTATATCCTGTCATATGTCTTGAACATCAACTGTCCAAATACCATGCAGCAGGTGCCAATTCATTTCCACTCATCAGGGCTATGTTGTCTTCATTCAACTCAGTGCCCTTTTCCATCAGCTGATTATCAGAGGTCTTAGGTACCCATTTGGTGTAGGGTCCTACCAGGTTAGCTATACCTTTTGGAACCCAAATCTGCCTGATAACTCTATTTACTTTAGAGTGGCTGATTTGTCTCCCATAAACATCTACATACACATTCACCACCCTAGGTGCCTTGGCAGTACCCTGTGTATGAGTGCCAGCCTTAGCATGAACATGAGCCTTAGAGTTCTTCTTGGGTTCAGGCTTCTTGTTCCAATGCTTTGGCCTTGGTGCAGCTGGTCTCTGTCTCTGCTGACTTCGGTTCAGGAAACCTTTACCCTTAGGCAAATGAGGTTTAGGTTGTCTGTACTGAAATTGTGGTCTTTCAGTAATCTGATAACTTGGTCTTTTTAGTTGAGAATATCTCTGCTGAGTGTTTCTCTTCTGAAAATTCCTTTGATGGTTCAGTGCAGATTTCTTCAGGTTGGTATTCTTAGCCTGAGGCTTTGAAGTACTGGCCTGAAAATTTCCTACTGAGTGTTCAGGTTTTCTAGCCTTTTCCTGAGGTTTGGGCTTTCTTCCCTGAACCTCCAGTTTTTCTGAAACCATAGGTCCTTTACCCTTGTCTAAAACTCTGGGCTGTTCTTCAGTAAGAAGATTAGTACATGCCACTGGTTTAACAAAGACAGTCTTAGTGCTACTAGAAGCAGCATTCAGAAGACCTTGTGAGGTTCCCCCTGGATTATATCCCAATCCAGCCTTTATAGTTGCAGGTCTTTGATAACTCTGAATTTCATCTATGACTTTAGATGCAGAATTCAATAGAGCTAACTTTCTCTGCGCACTATCCTCACTTTTCTTTAGAGTCTCATGCTTCTCAAAGAGGTCATTGAACTTAGTTCTGATAAGCTGAATCTCTTCAGTGAATTTTTCTAATTTTCCATTCAGGATCTCTATCACTTTCTCTTTTTCTGAGAGTTGTACTTTCAGAACATCTAGTTCATCAGTAGTTCCCATCAATTGAGAAGTGATCTCAGCATTTTTAGAGTCTTTCCACTTCAGATTCTCAGCAGTCAGTTCCTTATTCTGCTCTTGAGTTTTTATGAGGAGTTCTTGTAACACAGAATAGTCCTTCATAAGATTCTCAAAAGAATCCACCAGGTCAAAGTTACTGGTTACAGATGAACTTGAAAACCCAGGTGCTTGTGTAGGAGCAACAACAGAGATAGAAGAATTTACCTCCTCCATAGAAACAAGGTAGACATCATCACTGTTACTATCTGAGAATATCTCATCTGAAGAACTGGATCCTTCTTCAGATTGTTCTTCTTCTTCTGCAATCATAGCCTTCTTGCTAGAGATTTTTCAGTCTCTTTTGGCTTGTCTCTCCTTTCTTTCTTTGGCACTCAGCTCAGGACAGTCATACTGGAAGTGACCTTTCTTCTGGCAGTTGTAGCATCTGTTGGTATCATCATCCTGATCACTTCCCTCCTTGGTCTTGGAGTCCTTTTTACTGGATGAGGAACCTTCAGCTTTGTGGTCCTTCCTTTTCTCAGTAGATCTGTCCTCAGCTTCTGAGTTATTCCTGTTCTTGTACCTGTGGTTCCTGTTATAGCTGGAATTGACCGAGCGTATGAACAATCACTCACAAGGGAAAAATAACACACACGAATATAAAAAAGAGATGGATTTGATGACCTGGTTCGTCAAATCTGACTACGTCCGGGGGAAATACCAAGCCAGGGGTTTTCTTATTATATCTTCCTAAACTCTAAGACTTTTCATCCTTTACAATGAGTGATACAACATGTATTTATAGGCTACAAGTAGGTTAATCTTCTTCATGGGCTGGATAATCTCGGCCTTCTAGAGTTTCCCGCCCGTAAGACAACAGATTCCTACCTTTCTGGCGCCGATCTCGCCCATAGATGGACCTTCCCCCGTTATGCCCCGAATATCCGCCTCCATAAATATCATGCAATCTCATGCCATAACTTAAACCGCTTCTCTGGGGAAAGTTGTTGTGCAGGGGGTGACCAGGTAAGGATGGTCACCCCGGGTTGCTTGCTATAACTTGGCCGTCGCCTCTGGTGGTCGCCCTGGGGTGATCACCCCATCGTGGCGAGGCCACAACAATTGCCCCCAGGTCGCCAGTGGGATGGTCGCTGGTCGACCTGGCCCGTACTTCGCGGCACCTAGGGCGACGTCCATTTGTGGGCCCAGGTAAGTCCAACCGTTGCCTCGATTAGGCAGACGATGATGCAACTCCTGCAGGTAATGATGGCGCGTGACCGTCACATCACCGATATTCTCAGGATTTTAGCAAATTCTCCCCTCTTTTTTGAAAAAATATTTCCATTCGAGCCCCCACCCCCTCTTACAAATAGACCACTTTGTTCTCATTCTTGGGACTTTGCTTCTTCGAGCATTTTTCTGCAACCCTTCATCCTCCGGTGCTTTCTGCGGCCAACTGGTAAGCGTAATCCTTCTCTTCCTTTCCTTCTATTCCTTGTACCATGTCCTCCGATAGCCATCTGCATCAGGTGGAGGGAGAGCCTCCCATCTCCGTTTCGTCGGGGCCGGACTCCCCGGTGAGGGAGGTTTTATCCGCCGGGGCATCGAGTGGTGGGATTCACTTACGCCAGAGTGGGGAGTTGGAGCCCCTCGTGGCGACTCTGTGGAAGAGCCAGAGACCTCTGCTCGCCGTGACCAAGATCACCCCAACTTTTTCGATTACCAAGCTTACCGGGTCAGGTTCCACCACCGGCGACCACTTTGTCCCGTAATCCGCTCCTCGACCAAGTCTAAATTTTTCATAAATGATGAGAAATACCACTCCACCATGTTAGAAGCCGAACTGGATGTGGCTCATCGCCAGTTTGAGACCCCGTGTGACGTGTTTTTCTATCGTTCGGATGAGTCTGAGAGGGCCGACCAGCCTCCGGAGGGTATGATCGCCATTCACGAGGCGGCCATGGATGCCGATCTTCGACTCCCTCTCCACCCGACGATCTCTCATTTATTGGCCGCCTGGCACATTGCCCTTGCGCAACTTACTCCAAACGGGTTGAGTTACCTTCTGGCGACTCTGACGGTGCTCGGCCAGGCCGGTCTTTATCGGCTACCCACGTCGATGGAGGTGAACTTCTTTTGGTCGCTGGTTGCCCAGCACGACCAGGAAGGACAGTATGCTTTGAAGAATCGGCCTGGTTGGCGGATCGTGTGGGGGATAGTCAATAAGATAAAAAATTGGCACCCCCGGTGGTGGTTTGTGGGGGAAGCTTGGCAGAGTGCCCTTTAGGGTTCAGTTTCAGAGATCCCAATACCCGCCGACTTCCAGGAGCGAGCTACTCGTAAGGTCCATTCCTACGTTGGCATCGAGCATCTCCGTACTGATCTAATTTCCCTTGTCTCTCTTGTAGGTTTATTCGTTGCTGACGAGAGCCAGCTGAACTGGGACTTCGAGGCTGCTCGCCGAATCACTTTCGACCATCCCTGGGAGGACAGACACGTCGAGCTTTATAATTCTTCCTCCGAGAGGTTGTGGGGAGGGCTACAAACGTACCCTCGTGAGACTGGCCGCCTACGTGAGTATGTTGTTCTGTGAATAAATTAATTTTGAAACTCCTTTAGGATCTCCCCTTCAAGCACTAACCGCGCCTTTTTGCAGCTCCTTGTATACCCATCCAAGTGCTTGCCCCAACTGCTGCACAAATGGCTTCCCGTCGAAATCCCGCACTCAACTTCTCTCGGACTGGGTCTGCGGCACGGCCCACGTCCTCGTCTTGTGGGGGCACGGTGGAGACAGGAGGGTCCTCCCGGGCGGATCGCTCGGAGGATAAAAGCAAGGCCAAAGAGGGGCGAGAGGGTGCTCGCTCATCCCGTTCAGAGGGCTCCCCCACACATAAGCGTGGCCGCACGGGCAACCATTCTCCTCGTGCCTCTGGGGATCGCACGTTCGTGGGATTCGACGTTGATCTTTCCGGGGCGTAAGTTTTCCTCGAACGTCTAACTCCTTTAACATTTTCACAAATGTCTGACTTGCTCTTGTCTTTACAGGTTTGCCAACTTCCCACCGCCCGTGGCCGACTATCTTCGTTCGAAGATGCCCCCCATCCTTGGGGTTTCACTGGACTAGCCTCGGTACATGCGGCACTCCGTGCGAGATGTGCCCCGGTGTTGGTCTCTGGACGACCACCATGCCGCTTCTTCAAACAGCAAGGAGAACAACCTGTACACCGCTCTGATCTATTCTCAGAAAGCGTCCACATTCCTCAAGTGGGTCATCGAGAAGAATGATCAGGACTTGGAGACCTCCTGCTCGACCCTCGACGAGCAGAAGAAGAAGTTGGAGGAGGCGGCCGCGACCATGTATCGAATGGAAGTCGACCTGAAGGCAACGCAGGAGCGGTCGGCTGAGCTAGCCTTGCAGGTGGCAGAGGTGACGTTGGTGACGTTGGTGACGTTGAGCTGGTGATGTTGTGGGACCGGGTCAATGAGCTTACTCGTCTTGAGCTGGTGACGTTGTGGGACCGGGTCAATGAGCTTACTCGTCAGTTGGCTGAGTCCCATGCCTTGGCGGTGGACTATGAAGCCAAGGTCGGAGAGCTTGAGCTCCAGATGTCGAAAGAGGCTTCCCTCCGTGCCGCTGACAACGCCGCGCTGGGGATCTTCTCCTACATCAGTGCCTATGCTGATGTCCTCCGGGACGTCTACCATCGTGATCCCTCCTCCGACCATTCCGTGCTCGTGGAGGATTTCAAGGCCTTTGTTGCCGATTGCCCGCCCGAGGTTGATGTGGTTCTCCCTGTGGTGGACTTGGCAGATTTTGGCATTGATTTGTCATTTCTGGCCCCGGAGAGCAGGCTGGTGCGGCCGTGTAGGGGTTCCGACCATGAGGTTCGGGGGGTGCATGTTGACCTCGAGGCATCGTCTGTACCCCCGGCGGAGACGGTTGTCGATGGTGGTGCAACAGCGGCCGCACCAAGTGGTGAGGTGGTTGGGGGCGAGGATCGGGCGGGTGATCAGGCTGTGACGGATAGGTCGGGGGATGATGTTTAAGCCCCCCCTTCTTTTGCTAAGGGTATCTTGGAGGATGTTATTTTTCTTTTCTGTCTTTTCTCTTTTTTTTTTATATGTACGCTGCTCGGCCCTTCGGGGTATGACCTTTGTAAATGGCCCTTGTGCCTTTTTATTCTGATGAATAAAATTAGCAGCTGAGTTTGTCATTTTCGCGCATTTGTGTACTTGTTTATTACTTTGTTTCTTAGAAAGTCGGTCTTGCAAACTTGGACATGCACCGGTGACTATGTGTCTTGCCTGTGTCCTAGCCGCCATTTTGAATACGGCATGATGTTAATGGACTGTGTTTTGATCGTCTTATCTTATGCGATGTGACTAAACTTTGGCTTAGTCGTGTTACGGTGTTATCTTTTAAAAAGACCGTCATGTCTTGGCCGGCGGCCAATGTAATGACAACTTTGTGGACGTGGGTTCCAAGTGATGCTTTCTGTCGTAGGTGGTCGACTTGGCGACCATCACAAGCGACTTGACCTTCGTCATCTATGTCATTCCTGGGGCGGTTCTTAGATGACTTATTCTAAAAACTTGCGAGGAAATCTAAAAATGCAACATTTTATACAATATTTTGACTAAAAATTATCGAACTATTACAAAGTTTTGATAGGCAAACTAGTAGGCGGGCTCTTAGCTGGCCCTTACTGATAGTACTTCTTGAGGTGGACCGCGTTCCACGAGTATTGCGTCGGCGTGCCGTCCGGGTCTTCGATCTCGTATGCCCCTCTCGCTAAGCACCTGGATATTCTGAACGGCTCTTCCCAGTTGGGGTCGAATGCCCCCTGGGTACCCCGAGTACCTTTTTCAAGACGAGGTTGCCTTTCATGAACTATCGGGGCTTGACTTTTGAGTTGTAGTATTTTTCACTCTGACGTTTGTAGCAGGCATTTCTCAGGTTAGCCTTTATTCTCTTCTCCTCCAGCAGGTCCAAACTAGTCATCATAGCCATGTCGTTGTCGTTTGATGCTTTGTTGCATGTTCGGTGGCTCGGTATGGCGACTTCGCTGGTATTACCGCTTCTGCTCCGAACGCGAGGGAGTAGGGTGTTTCTCTAGTGGAAGTTCTGCAGGTTGTCCTATATGACCATAATACCTCAGGCAGTTCGCTTGCCCACCTGCCCTTTCCTCCTTCAAGTCGAGCTTTCAGTGTATGTTTGATAATTTTGTTGATCGCCTTTGACTTGCCCGTTGGATTGAGGATGGTAAGGGGTGGAGAAGAGCTTTGTTATCTTCCATTTTCTGAAGAACGCGTCGATCTTGAGTCCGTCAAATTGCTTTCCATTATCAAACACGATTTCTTGTGGGAGACCAAAGCGACAAATGATGTTTTTCTAGATGAATTTTATCATGCTGTCCTGGTCAATCTTTGCGAGGGCCTCGGCTTCTGCCCACTTTGTGAAATAATCGATTGCGACGAGGGCAAACCGCACGGTACTTGGGGCAGTGGGCAGGGACCCGATGATATCGATCCCCCATTTTGCGAAAGGCCACAGACTTAGGATGTTGGTTAACTCTTCTGGGGACATCTTGATGGGTGAATATTTGGCATCGGTGGCATGTCTTTGCGTATTCGAGGGCGTTCCTCTTTAGAGTTGGCCAGAAATATCCTTATCGGATGGTTTTGTGGGCTAGGGACTGGCCTCCCATGTGGTTTCCGCAAATGCCCTCGTGGATTTCTTTCAGGATGGTTCGCCCCTCGACCCTTGTCACGCACTTGAGTAGCGGGATGCTGAAACCTCGCTTGTACAAGTTGTCGTCGACCATCACATACCTTGCTGCTCTCATTTGCAACCCCCGGGCGTTGACCCTATTGTCGGGCAGGTGTCCTGTCTTTAGATATTCGAGTATTGGTGTCCTCCAATCCTCGTGGTCGACGTCCATCGGGTCAGTGAAGGCGACCAGGGAGTGCGTGGTGGACGGGGAGGTTAGTTTAGTGATGGTGACATCTCTCATATCCGCTGGCCCTTCTGATGTTGCTAGCTTGGCCGAAGCATCTGCTTGGGAATTCGCGCTCCTGGGTATCAGTTCCACGTAAACTTGCTCGAAATTTTCGAGTATGTTGCGGACAACTTCTTGGTATGCGGACATTCGCTCGCATCGGACCTCATACTCCCCCGACACTTGACACGCGACCAGTTACGAGTCGGTATGTATTTTCAGCCTTCTTACTCCCATGGCCATCGCCAGCCCTCCAATTAGGGCCTCGTATTCTGCTTCATTGTTGGTGGCCTGAAAGTCGAACATGATGGCCGTCTGGAAGAAATGACCGTCCGGGCTAGTCAGGATTATTCCCGCCCCAGCTCGGGTTTGAGTGGCGGACCCGTCTACGTAGAGTTCCCATGGGGGCCTTGCTGGAGCTTTCTGCGCGGCCATCGGAAAAGTGAGTTCCACCATAAAATCGGCCAAGGTTTGTGCCTTGATGGCCGTTCGTGGGGCTTCATGTTGAACTTCCTCAAGATGCTGAATGAACGAGCGAGGTCGGTGAGATGATCCTCTCTTTTCAGACTTTTGACCACTATGTCGTCTACGTACACCTCCATGGATTTTCCGATCTCCTCCGCGAACATGTGGTTCACTAATCGTTAGTATGTAGCTCTGGCATTTTTGAGGCCGAATGGCATCCTTTTCCAACAGTACATATTCTTTTCGGTGAGGAAGGAGGTATGTTGTTGGTCGTCTTTGTGCATGGATATTTGATGGTAGCCCGCGAATGTATCCATGAAGGACATCATTTTGTTCCCGGTTGTGTTATCGATCAGGTGGTCGATATGGGGCATGGGGAAGAAGTCTTTGGGACATGCTTCATTCAGATCGGTGAAGTCGATGCATAATCTCTATGTCCCGTTAGTTTTCTTGACCAGGACGGCATTGGACACCCATTGGGACTGATCGGCTTGCATGATTAAATCATTGTCGAGCAGTTTCTTCACCTCCTCGGCCAACGTGGCATACTTTTTGGTTCCAAATTTCCTAATCTTTTGTGCAATTGGCTTTTTCTCGGGGTCGATGTTGAGCTGATGGCAGGCGACCTCGAGGTCGATTCCTACCATATCCTTGTGGGACCAGGTGAATACTTCTAGGTTCCCTTTGAGGAAGTCGACCAGCTGTTCTCTCAACTCCGGTGAGATTCTTGAGCCGATTATGACTTCCAAATCCTGTCGGGTTGGATCCATGTTGACTTTTTTGAGCTCCTCGTCCGGTGTTGCTCGATGTTGGTCTCTCCTCGGGTCATCGATCGTTTGTTGGACGATGAACTGGTGTGGTTCGTGTCCAAGTCTTGGTTCCAGGTCCTCACTTATTTGTTCATTTTGGTCGATTTCCATTGGGATTCTTTGATTACTTGCGATTTCTTGTATGCTATAATTTAAATGAGACCAGATATAAATTAAACATCCTCTTGCATCAAGCTGATCGCCCTTAATGGTGGTGACCACCCCATCTAAAGTGGGGAATTTTACACATAGATAAAAAGTGGAGGACGCAGCCTCAAATTCATGCTCGAAAGGCCTGCCGAGAAAACCATTAAAGGTCGACGACAGGTCGATTATAAGGAAATCATAAAGTTTTGTGGCCCTAATGGTCCTATTTATAGTGGAGACTAGTTCTACTGCCAGTCGTATGATCCCGTGGGGCTTCACAGTGGCATCGCCAAAACCCCTTACCAGATGTTCGCTTGACTTGAGATAACTGTGATAGTTGTCGAGCTCGTCGAAAGTTTTCTTGAACAGTATGTTGCAGAAAGCTCCGCTGTCGACCAGTAGTCGCTTGACAGTCACCCCCATGATTTTGGCTGATATGACCAGGGGGTCGGCATTTGGGTATCGATGCCCGCCTTGTCCTGTTCGCCGAATTGGATATGATTGCTTTCTTGTGCGGTAGCGTTAACTGGTAGGCACAATCGTACTGTGTTGGCCATTTCCCTCAGCTCGGCTTTCTGGCATCTCTTTGATAGTGAGGTGGATGCGGAAATACCACCTACTACCCCGAGTGGCGAAAAGGTATGGATTACCCTCTCGTCGTTGTGTTCTGGCATGGGAGGTGCCTATCGACCCATCTTCTGCTCTCCATGTTTCTTGGCGACCTCACGCTGCTGAGGCTGTGTGTTATCATGAGTACGATTGTCTTTGTGCTGAGGCCCTGGATGTGTTCATGTAGCATTCTATCCTCATAGAGTTTCCAGAGTTATTTCAGGAGGTCGCGACATTCGCTGGTGTTGTGACCGACCATTTTGTGATAGTGGCAATACTTCCTTGGGCTTTGCCTGCCATCGCTCTTTTTGATGGGCCGGGGTCACTGAGCAGCCGTTTATCCTTGATCTGAGTGAAGATATATCCGGGGGACACGCCGAAGACATCTATCAGTTTGACCGCCACCGAGTCTTCGAATGGCTTGAAGTTGCCCAGGGTCTTGTATTGCCCTATTTTCTTGCTCGCCTTTGGGTGGATGGACTTCCATTCTTCCCCCATTCTAGCTGCCAGGAGTTCCATGGTGTTGATGATATCGCTCGCGCGGGACCTGAACTCAGCGTAGGTCGCCGGATAGTTGGCGATAACATTTTCGCCACAACTTCATTCCTTTTTTTAGTTCGGCGTTGGCTCCCAATAGCTTGGCTTCGTCGCCCACTGGTTCCCCATCCAGGATAAGCTGGTCAAACCTTTCGAGGTATGTTCTGTTAGTCTCATTATTGCCTTGCTCGATGTTCGCCAGCCGTTGTTTTCCCACGGGTCTGGGTGCCATGGCCGCGAAGTGTTCCATGAAAAGCCGGCCTAGTTGCTTGAAGGAGTTGATGGACTGGGGGGTAATGGACGTGTACCACTTATGTGCGGGCTCCATCAGAGTGAGGGGGAATAACCGACACATGGTAGCGTCGGAGGCCCCTACGGAATTCATGTATGAGTTATGTTTGGCGAGGTGCATCCTTAGATCAGAGCCCCCACCGTACCGATCGACTGAAGTGGTATTGATCTTGGCCGGTGTGGGGGCGGCCGCAATGGCTGCCCCGAGCGGCGACGTCGGAAGCGCCAAGCTGTCCGCCTGTCCGGCAGGGACAGGTTGATTGTCCATTCTCTCCTGAAGGGCTCTAACAGTCTGCCTTAGGGCAGTGAGCTCCGCCTCATGTTGGTTTGCTCGGGCGCATTCGGCCCGATGGTCGCTGGAGCTGTGTGGTTTGTTCCTATATTTCTTTTGATGGTCGCCCGCTTCGAACACGACCATCTGATGGGAGTCGGCCTCATCTTCTGCCGGGACTCATTTTTTTTGTGCCAAGAATTCGCCCAAGCGATCGAAAACCGAGTTGGGTGCCCGGTTATCTCCCAGTCGGTGGAAAACCGAGACCTCTTGCCCGTCTGTGCGGCAGGCCCTGTTCGTCGCTCCTTTTGTGGAAGGGCTGGCCTTAGAGGCCGAGACAGCCTGGTTGAGACCGAGCTGCCCCCCTAATTGGGTTTTTCCCCTGGTATTCCCTCCGGGGCGGGAGGCCTTGATGACAGGTTGCTGGCCATCGTCTTCGTCGAAATCCAGGTTCCGCTTGCGTAAATATACCCAAGCGTTCTTCATCTCTTCGGGAGTTTTGAAGATTTGAGCCCAGCTTTGCTCATTAGCGGCTTGCTTCTGCTGGGGCCTCGATTCTGAGGATATGGATGCCTCCACCCCGTCGCGTGGATCGGTTTCGAGGCCAGTCGTCGGAATATCATTTTGCGCCATTGTTCCTTGTGAGTTCTTTATTTATCTGTGATTTCCCACAGACGGCGCCAAATTGTTATAGTTGGAATTGACCGAGCGTATGAACAATCACTCACAAGGGAAAAAAA
This sequence comes from Stenogyne calaminthoides, assembly GCA_037126765.1. Classification (NCBI taxonomy): domain Eukaryota; kingdom Viridiplantae; phylum Streptophyta; class Magnoliopsida; order Lamiales; family Lamiaceae; genus Stenogyne; species Stenogyne calaminthoides. The sequence continues at coordinate 20,804,174 of JBBCBC010000005.1, read as the reverse complement.
ACACACACGAATATAAAAGAGAGATGGATTTGATGACCCGATTCGTCAAATCAGACTACGTCTGGGGGCAATACCAAGCCAGGGTTTTCTTATTATATCTGCCTAAACTCTAAGACTTTTCGTCCTTTACAATGAGTGATACAACGTGTATTTATAGGCTACAAGTAGGTTAATCTTCTTCATGGGCTGGATAATCTCGGCCTTCTAGGGTTTCCCGCCCATAAGACAACAGATTCCTGCCTTCCGGCGCCGATCTCGCCCACAGCTGGACCTTCCCCCGTTATGCCCCGAATATCCGCCTCCATAAATATCATGCAATCTCATGCCATAACTTAAACCGCTTCTCTCGGGAAAGTTGTTGGGCGGGGGGCGACCACATAAGGATGGTCGCCCCGGGTTGCTCGCTATAACTTGGTCGTCGCCTCTAGTGGTCGCCCTGGGGTGATCGCCCCATCGTGGCGAGGCCACAACAGTTCCTGTAATATTTCTTATATTTTCCATATCTGCTATTAAGTCTTTCAAACCTCCTTGCCATCAGTACTAGCTTATCCTCTTGCCCATCCTGATATTTGGCAAGTGAGTTCTCAGATTCTCTAGATTTACAGGATTTCTCTTTTGCCTTGAAAGCCACATTCTTGCTAGATGAAGAATCATCTTTGCTATCATATTTCTTAGTTTTCTTGTCAATCACAAATTCATAAGATTTCAGTTCAGAGAAAACTTGTTGGTATGGCATGGAATCAATGTTTTTGGTGTTTTCAATCACCACAACATGTATATCCCATTTCTTAGATAATCCTCTAAGAATTTTCAATGTCAGTTCTCTCTGTGGGTATCTTTTCCCAAGAGCATTCAGATCATTCATAATGCTAGTGAATCTGACTTCCAGTTTGTCAATGGATTCACCATCTTCCATTTCAAAGCAATCAAACTTTCCAATAGCAACAGAAAGTTTGTTTTCTTTAATATGATATGTGCCTTGACACATGATAGCAAGTGTGTCCCATATTTCCTTTGCAGTTTTACAGTGAGAAATCATCCCCATAACACCATCATCAATAGTGCTATATAGAGTATCTTTAGCAATGTAGTCCAAATTGACTAACTTTCTCTCATCAGGAGTAAGTTGATCATCAGGTTTTGGAAATTCATCTCTGGGATCATTCCTTTCAGTATCAGTGATTTTGGGATTCACAACAGTGTATTTGAATGGTCCTTCAGAAACCACTCTCCACATTCTCTCATGTTTGGAATACAGATGAGCCTGCATTCTCAGTCTCCATAGGTCATAGCTCTCAACAGAGAACATAGGAAGTTTCTTACAAGGCATGATCAATGAGCCTTGTAAGATATCAGCAATAAGATCTATTCAGTAGACCACCAAAGTCTTTTAGCAAATAGACTATGGCTACCAAAGCAAGTGGTCAAAATGAACCATTGCTCTAATACCACTTGTTGGTCCCGATGTAAATGAGTCTCACACATGTATGGGGGGGGAGAATACACGTGTTCCGTGATTTTTAAAACTTTTTCTTCACTGAGATCAGATGGGTCAGGTTGTCCTGAGAATTTTGCCCTGAGAAGCACAAATCGCTCTGAGTCAAAGTCTACTGAGACAGTGATCCTGGAAAGCAAATTTTCGGAAGCTTCAGATTAATTTAACCGATCTCGAAGTTATATCAGAGATCCTGAGAAGCTTGGATCAGATAATTATCTTACTTAATACTCAGTAGAGTTAGTTCAGTTTTGGTAACTATCTGTTCTAGCTAATCAAGAGTGCGGAATGGTTGGCCCTAAGTTTATACTCGTTTTAGCTTGCTGAAAATCTCTTCCTTAATAAAATAGTGGTTAAGGGTGTGATCAATTTGATGCAGTTTCAGTGGATTGATTCCAACTGAATATCAGTGAAACCTGCTCTCAGTGAAAAACATGCAACAGATAAAATGCAGTACAGAATGTAAACAACATAGCAATTATAGTGGTTCAGAGACTCAAGCTCCTACATCCACTCTCTCCGATCTTCAGAGAAATTCCTTAACACACTTCTCCTAAAGCTTTCAGGCTGACTCACTGCAGCTTACTCACTTTTCTACCTTGAGTTTTTTGGCTGACTCACTGCAGCTTACTAACTCAACACACACAAGTTTTCAGACTATCACAAGTAGCTTACTAACTTCTCCTCTAGAGTTTTCTGGCTAACTAAACTGCAGCTTACTTACTCTTTACAACTCTAACTTACCAACAATACTCACACACAAACTACCTTATCAAAGGGTTTGAGTTTGGGTTGGTTTCCAACTAGGGTGAGATATCCTTTACAATAAGAACAAATGCAAAGGCTAGGATATCTCTACTAAGCTTTGGATATTTCTATCAAATCTAGGCTTAGTGAATGAGCTCTCTTCAATGTGAAACACTTGGGAAATTCTAGGGTTTTCGAGTGCTTCAATTTGCAAGAATACGAATGAGCTCTTGAGTTGCTGTAATTTCCCGTAACCTCTCAATGGTGAAGGGCACTGGCATTTATAGGCAACTTCTCCAAGGTCACTCTTTTGAAAAACTATCAGTTGGAAGAGATAGAATCAAGAGTTTCCTCTTCTGGTTATTGATGAACGACTATTTTTAGGGTTTGAACACTCCCTTGCATGTTTTAGGCAATATGCAACTATGTAGTCAATCACCAATTTTTGCAGTCTGGAACATAGTACTACTGACAAAATTCAGTGTCATGTCGCTTTCAGTGTCAGTAAAGTACAGTGTTGTCTTTCTCTGATTGGTTCTTCTCTTTAGTGAATGTAGACAAACAGAACGACTCATTTAGGTCAATCTCTCTGAATGAGACAACCTTAAACAACACTTAGACTTAGTTCCTTTTATCTGCATTTGAATGTTATGGGCAATATTTATTCTTCTGAAAATGTGCGTTTTCCTCAGTTTTGTATGTATTCAGATAGATATTTCTTCAGTGCCTCTGAACATTCAGGTCTTCCTGAGTCTTTCAGTAACTAATGAGACTTCAGTAACTTCTGAGTCTTCAGTAACTTCTGAGTCTTCAGTAACTTCTGAGTTTTTAGTAACTTCTGAGTCTTTAGTAACTTCTAAATCTTCAGTAACTTTAAAATTTCTTGATCTATATCTGCTGACTATACATGGTGCAGTTATCTTCTTTAACGATTCTATACTGAAACCTGACTCAGACTATCAAGATTATCCTGAACATGTCATACTCAGGGGTTTTGGGATCTAATCAAAACTCTTTATTAAATTCATCTCCCAACAGTGTTGTTTAAGGTTGTCTCATTCAGAGAGATTGACCTAAAAAGAGCCGTTTGGTTTGTCTACATTCACTGAAGACAAGAACCAATCAGAGGAAAATAACACCATACTTTACTGACACTGAAAGCGATAGGGCACTGAATTTTGTCAGTAGTACTATGTTCGAGACTACAAAAAAATTGGTGATTGGCTACATGGTTGCATATTACCTAAAACATGAAAGGGAGTGTTCAAACCCTAAAAATAGTCGTTCATCAATAACCAGAAGAGGAAACTCTTGAAGCTAGAAAACTCTAGAGGAGAATTTAGTAAGCTACTTGTGGTAGTCTGAAAAATTGTGTGTGTTGAATTAGTAAGCTGCAGTGAGTCAGCCAGAAAACTCAAGGTAGAAAAGTTAATAAGCTGCAGTGAGTCAGCTTGAAAGCTTTAGGAGAAATGTGTTAAGGAACTTCTCTGAAGATCAGAGAGAGTGGATGTAGGAGCTTGAATCTCTGAACCACTATAATTGTTGTGTTATTTTCTTTCTGTAATGCATTATATCTGTTGCATGTTTTTCACTGAAAACATATTTTACTGATATTCAGTTGGAAACAATCCACTGAACTTGCATCAAATTGTTCACAACCTTAACCACTATTTTAGTAAGGAAGAAGAGTTTCAGCAAGCTAAAACGAGTATAAAATTAGGGCCAACCATTCCACACTCTTTATTAGCTAGAACAAATAGTTACCAAACTGAACTAACTCTACTGAGTATTCAGTAAGATAATTATCTGATCCAAGCTTCTCATGATCTCTGATAAAACTCAGGATCGGGCCATTATCTCAAGCTTCAAAAGTCGCCAGATCATTGTCTCAAAGAGACTTTGACTCGTATGCGATTTGTGCTTCTCAGGGTAAAATTCTCAAGATATCCTGACCCATCTGATCTCAGTGAAGAAAAAGTTTTAAAAATCACTGAACACGTGTATTCTCCCCCCATACACGTGTGAGACTCATTTGCACTGGGACCAACATCAAGTAAGTTGAATAGTTTGTTTCAGTATTAAAAAACCATGTTTGTATTTGAGCACTAGCACTCAATGAAATTCCTAGGGGAATTTCTAGGGGAATACGTCACCTAAAAGAGGTTGATTTTGCTCAGTAAACCTTGGTACTATAAAACAAGGAATTCCAAGTGGATAAGAACTCTATATTAAATCAGGAAAGTAGATTTACTATTTAGAGACTCTGAACCAATTTTAATACTTGAGTATTTATTTATTTATGCATTATTAGTTATTTCATATAATCGCATTGATTTAAGAAAAGCACACAAGACATTGTTTTGAAAAACAGTCAGTGAGACAACTCACCTGACATTGCATTAATTGAGCACTTTCTTAACTAAGCCTTTATGAATTGAAGACAAATGTTTTTCAGCACATTAATACAAATATAAACAATTATGACCTACAACTTCTGCATATTTAAAGCTAGTGTAGATAGCTACCAAACTTAATAGTTGAATCAACTCTCAGTATGTTAGCTATTTTTGACAATCTATTCAAGTCACTTGGCCTCTGAACAGTTCAGGTTTATTTGAGTTTTGAAACTTGCTCTCATGGTTCCTGTTCTCAGTTGACTTGATCTCGGGGAACTTGTCTTCAAGCTATTTGTCTCAAATTGGTTGAACTCAATGTTTCACTTGTAAAAATTGCAAAAGTTTCCAAACACATTTATTCCTCCCGTTCAAGTGTCAAAAAAAAATTCGGGATTTTTTTTAGGCAAGTAACTTAGGAGGGGTTGTGTTTTAAGGACAATAATTTTATGGGCTTGGAATGTAGGACAATATATTTAAAATTTAAAAATATAGGACAATTGAGCTCGAATAAGTGCAGATAGGGCTGAAATGTCACGTTAGTTGCATGATTGTCATATATTTATAGATTTATGGACTAGTGAATATAGGACACTATGTTTTCAAAATATATAAATTTAAGACAGTCTTGCAGATTTTTGGCCCAATTTGGGCTTATTCGAGGCTCGATTGTCCTACATTTATAGATTTTAAAACATATTTCCCTATATTACAGAATTTAAAACATATTGTCCCACATTTTCAAACTCGTTAAATTATTGTCTTAATACAAAACCCCCTAAGATATTGGCATAAAAAATATAAATCCCGACTTGTTTCTATGGACCAACATTTAATATTAACTGGTTTCCATTGTAGAAATAACTTCCACTTGTGCTCTTTCTATAATCACCATCACCATTTCCATCTTTATCACAATAACAACCTAAAGTATAGTTAGTCTCTGTTGAGTAATAATACCAAAAAAGCTTGTTCCAGCAACATATCTTATGATTCATTTCACAAAACTCATATGTGATTCTTTTGGATTTGTCTAATATCTAGCACATAAACAAGTTTTATACATTATGTCATGTCTAAGAGAAGTTAAGTACAGAAGGCTACCAATTATTGATCTGTATAATTTTAGATCAAGATCGTCTCCAACATTATCTTTTCTCAGCTTCTGAATTGATCACATGGTAGTTTTCATATGCACTGCACTCTCCAGACCAACCTTTTTAACCAAATTCCTGAAATATTTGTTTTGGGAAAACCTGTTGGGATTATACTGGAAAGTATGCTTTTACTTTGTATAATCAAACTAACTTAATTTCGGACTTATTTACTGAAATAAATTATTTATCACTGATGCTTTAAATATCATCGAATGTTACATATATTTACAGCATAACTGTTCATTAAATAGTACGTGTTACATTGTAGTTAATTTAGTGATACAAAGATCACAGAAGATTAAATTAACAGTTCCTTGTAACTAAAAGTACACCATTCACGACCTAGATGGAAATGAACAATCCATCGTGAAAGGTTGTAGTGTAAGGCTCAGATTGGTTTGTCTTAACCAAGAGATTACACTAGTGCATGACTGATGCATTGAAGAGGACCTACAGGAGGACAAATTCTTCATAACTGAACTAGGAAGAATTAGACCTCAGTGGTTAGTTATTTCTTAATCTTCGTCCCTTAAATAGGATTGCGTGTGGTTAGTAACTATTGCGTTGACTTATTGTGGGAAGAGAATCAATGAGATTCAATACCCTATATCTTGGGCAATATTATTGGTCACATGCGATTGCTAAGATTTAATACGGAGAATCTTGTGCAAGTACGCTTGTTCGATTTGCCCCCTTGGGAGGTTCATAAATTTTATCATACCAAATCTTGCAAGTGGAACTAATTTCCGGTATGGATAATAATGTTGAACCGTTCCTTTACCAAGGATAAAAGATATTAATTAATGGAAAGCAATTTCAGTGGCTTGAATTAATTAATGGGTTAGATAATCTTAAACACGGGAAATAATAACAGGGAGCCATATTAACTGTAATATGTGTTAAGATGGATAGTGCAATATTAATTATGTAGTGGGATTAATTAATATTTATGGGCTTGAATAATATTGTGGCTCAATATTGATAATTCAATGTCCATTGGAAGGTCCAATCTTAATTCTCCTAAAGGCCCCCCAAGTAGCCCAAGATAAAATCCAATAACTGAAAAAGGTGTTTAAAAATAAAATAAATTTTGTTGCTTATTTTTCCTCTCTTTTTCGAAAATTATGGATAAAAGGGGAGAAAGATTTTCTTTGAATTTTGTTATGGAATGAAGATATGTATTCTTGGAATACAAGATTATCTAATTAAATTCAAGAAATCTCCCACTTGGTTATTCATAGTGAGATTTTCAAAATTTTCAAGGAATTAAGGGAAAGAAAGATTTGTTGATTTTCTTGAAAAGATATTATGGAAGATATGTATTTCTTGAAATACAAGTATATCTCATAAATTCAAGAAGATCCAAATCTTGGAACCTTGTCTCTTAATTTTTGAAAATTGGCCATAACAAGATAATGTGGGATTTTTGTGGAATATTTTAATTATGGAGAAAAGAATATAGGAGATATATTAAAGATTTCTTGGAGATCAAGAAAAGATTTTCCTACATTATTTTTTCCCAAAAATTTCGACCACAACCCTATCTATAAATAGGGGATGATTCTTTCATTCCCAAGTGCAATTCCATGTGCTGGAAAAATTAGTAAATCCAAAAAAGTGGTGCAACAAAGTTTATTTTTCCTTTTGTTAATTGTTCGCGAGTATCCTTTCACCGGATTGTCGAGCAAGGACTAGGGAATACTTGGGAAGGACTTTTGGTGTGTTTTCATATACAAGACCATTGTCATTCCAAGAGGTAAGTTCACGTAAACTCGTAGTAATTCCGCATGGGTAGGATTTACATGAACTGTTTATATGCATGATTTATTGTTGAATTATTATTTGAATTAATATGGGTTAATTCATGCTAGTAATAATTATCAGAATTAAATTTGTATTTAAATATTCATCCCGAATAGATCCGGGCAATTAATTCCCCAACAACTGGTATCAGAGCCTCGGTTTCGGGCTCTGAATTTTAAATTGTAATTTAATTCGTTGTCATTAAATTTGAAAATGGATAGTAGAATTGCTAGATCTTTTTTGCAGGTATCCAATTGTCATGGAATTTAATGTGTTTATTTATGCATGCATATAAATTGTAGTTTTTTAATTCGATTCGTTCGGATTCATTTTGCCTCGTGAGAAAATCCACGAGTAGATTAGAATTTGTTTGATTTTGATCAATGTAATAGACTAGTCTAGATCTAGGTTTATTTATTTTTGTAAATAAATTGTAACCGGATCGGAAACGGAGGCGGAGATTTAAGAATTAAGAGACGGATCCGGAACCGAAGCGTAGGGGCAAAGGTTCCAGCGCGAAAATGTTCCAAGGAAGGCACAGCGACGCTGATGTCGGGGAGATACAAGACGGGCTTGGGGAGAGGCCGGAGGGGCCGAGCCGCGGATCCGCCGGGCCGGGCGTTGGCGGGCGCGAAAGCGGGCACGCGCGAAAGGCGCCGAGGCTGGCGAAGAGGGCGACGCGGGCGAGGCGACGGGCGACGCCGCCGAGGGCGACGGGCGCGGGGAGTTGAGCGCGGGGCCTGGCGCTGCGCTGTAATCGGGCGCCACTCGACACGCCGGGAGTGCTAAAGGGCACTCCAACCCGCGAGCTGGTCGATGACGTGGCTTGACAAGGCGTTTTTTTAAGACGGTCAAGTGGGAGCTTTTCGAGACGAATGATGAAGGCTATGAAGACGATTTCTCAAGATCAAGACATGACAAAATTAACCATGACAATTGGATAAATGTGCCCAATATATTTAATTTTTGTCTTGATGTTTATGCATTATTTATGCTTATTTAAATTGTGTTTAAATTTGCGATGCATGAGAAAATGTTTTGAAAAATCTCACTTTCGAAAATTACTAAGTATGTTTAAACAATTAATTGACAGTTTTATTCCGTATAATAAAATTGAATTAATTATTGACCTCCATGATTTATTTATTTGTGAATTCTTTTGGAGAAATTCCCCCACGGGACGGTCAAAAGATAGCTTTCACATGAATAAATTCCAAACGGATGATTGTGGATTATTACTAGTGGCGACGATGACCCTCCCCACGAGGCTCGTTCAAAGCGAAAAAATAATTATGTATTTAATCATGGTTATTACTTAGGTTTTAAATTTATATGCATATACTTCCCCGAAGTCCCTGTCAATTTTATATTGGTCAAGTGGGAGCCAACTATTAATCTGGATATTAAAGGTTTGTAATTGTTCTTGTTTGTAACCTGCTTGAATGTGTTTAAATAATGACCCACCCCACGTGGCTTATTTAAACTGTTTTGAGATGTTGGCTGATGCATGTTCATATTTTTTTAAGATTTTAATATGAAACATGTGATTGAATCTTGTGATATATCTGTGCTTATGCATATAGTTATTTATTTCAGTTCAGCATGTCGTAACCTTTTAATCCACTGTTAATATACTTAAAGTCAATACAATATGTATGGAAACTATATTGATTGGAAACGAAAAATTATAATTGTCCTAATTGCACAAAAGCACAAGTGGATTCTTAACACACCAAAATCAGATGAGCCAACTGACGGGTCAAAAATGCGGGACCCGTCAGATCACCTTGCGAGAGATGTCGTCGCTGAAAATGGTGGAGGACAAACCCGTAAGTGATTGCGTCCTCAAAATGATGGTCCATCTGAACAAACTTGAGGTTCTGAGTGCAGATTATAATCTGGGGACTCAGATAAATTTGGTACTTCACTCTCTGTCCAAAGGTTTTTGAGCATTTTGGCCTCGCTATCCGATTTGTTGCAAGCTTTGGTCTCGGCAGAGATGTTGATGGGGCACCAAACTCAAGCTTTGATGACAAGTGGTAAGTCTTCATCTTCTAGGACAAAGGAAGACAAGAAAAAGAAGAGGACCAAAAGTCATAAGCAATGAAACTCAACTGTTGCCAAGGGCAATGGTAAGATGAGGAATGCTTGTGGTGTCAAGGAAAATCCAAAGAGGAAGTGCTTAAGCTGAGGTGAAAGAGGACAATGGAGGTTTTCCTGTTCCAACCCCAAAAGGGACGGAAAGGAAGGTAATTCTCACGCACTAGTTGTTGAAACTTGTTTAGCGGCGTATACTTCTCATTCGTGGGTAGTTGATACGAGATCCACTAATCATGTTTGCTTCACGGGTTCAAACTGATCCGGCAACTTAGTTGGAGTGAGATCCTCATCACACTGGGTGATGTTACGAAAGTAGTGGTTATTGCAATGTTACGTAAGTAGCAGATATTGCAATGCTACGTAAGTAACGGTTATTTCAATGCTACGTAAGTAGCAGATATTGCAGTGCTACATGAGTAGTGGTCAAAGCAGTGGGAGAAGTGCACCTATCTTTTGAAGATAAAGTTTTTTTTAAGAGATTCTTTATGTTCCCAATTTTAGAAAGAATTCACTTTCAGTTTTTAAAATTCTGTTAATGGATACTTAGTTTCTTCTAATAAGAATGACATCATTTCTCGAAATGATGAGTGTATCTGTTATGGGACATTGATAGACAATCTCTATACAATTAACTGTGCACACCACTCACGAAATGCATCCTATAACACATCAACTGTTTCCGATAAAAGAAAACATTTATCAGACGTGAACGAAACACTTCTATGGCATCTAAGATTGGGACATATTAATCCAAAGAGGATCCAAAGGTTGGTGAAAGATGGTCCACTAGAGTTTCTCCAAGTTGAACCAATTTCAACCTGCGAATCATGTTTGGAGGGTAAAATGACCAAGAGGGCATTCGGAGCCAAGGGGAATAGAGCCAAAGAAGTGTTAGAAATCGTTCACACAGACGTATGTGGTCCAATGTCAACCATGGCAAGAGGAGGTTATGAGTATTTTGTCACTTTTATTGATGACTACTCGAGGTACGGTTATATTTTTCTTATGAAGCATAAATCTGAGACCTTTGAGAAATTCAAAGAATTTAAGGCTCAAGCAGAGAATCATAGGGAAAAACGTATCAAGTCTCTAAAATCCGATCGTGGAGGCGAGTACCTCAGCGATGAGTTTTTGAACTACTTGTCAGATGAAGGGATTGCATCCCAGCTGACTGCACCCGGAACCCCTCAACAAAACGGGGTTGCAGAGCAAAGAAACATAACTCTTTTGGAAATGGTTAGATCAATGATGAGTTATGCGGATCTTCCCAAGTTGTTCTGGGGTTATACCTTGGAAACAGCGGCTTACATTCTAAACGTGGTGCCATCCAAATCGGTTCCCAAAACTCCCAAAGAATTGTTGACCGGGCGCAAGCCTAGTTTGAGACACATGAGAATTTGGGGGTGTCCGGCCTACGTGTTGGACAAGGAAGCCGGGAAATTGGATCCTCGATCAGAATTAAGGCTGTTTATAGGATACCCCGAGGGAACAAAGCATGAACGAATGTAAGGGCATGGTATTCTTATAGACAGATGTGTATAAAAAGTGTGTCGGAACTGCATTGGTATTCTTAGTACTATACGTAGATGACATTCTGCTCATCGGGAACGATGTAAAGGTGTTATCTGACGTAAAGGCATGGCTTTCAAAACAGTTTGATATGAAGGACTTAGGGGAAGCCGGGCACATCCTTGGGATCAAGATCACTCGAGATCGCAAGAAAAGGATGATAGGCTTATCGCAAGCTTCATACATAGACACTGTCTTGAAACGATTCAGCATGCAGGATTCCATGAAAGGCTTCGTACCTTTCAGGCATGGAATCCATCTATCCAAGAAAATGTGCCCTAAGACACAAAATGAGATAGATGACATGAAAGGCATTCCTTATGATTTGGCAGTCGGAAGCCTTATGTATGCAATATTGTCTACGAGACCGGATATCTGCTTTGCTGTTGGCATGGTGGCAAGATATCAGAGTAACCCGGGGAAGGAACATTGGACGGCAGTTAAGAACATTCTGAAGTATCTGAAAAGAACTCGAGATAGAATGTTGGTTTATCAGTCAGATAGTCTAATCCCCATCAGCTACACGGACTCGGATTTCCAATCAGACTTAGATTCCAGAAAATCTACTTCCGGTAGTGTGTTTTGCATGGGGGGAGGAGTCATGACGTGGAAAAGCGTTAAGCAGAAATGCGTCGCAGATTCTACCATGGAAGCCAAATATGTAGCTGCTTGCGAGACAACGAAAGAAGCGGTTTGGCTCAAGAACTTCCTAGTGGACTTGGATGTGGTTCCGAATTTGCCCAAGAGAATCCTTTGTTTATTGTGACAATCCGGAAAGCGATTTGCAAATTCAAGGGAACCAAGAACCCACAAGGCCAGCAAACACATTGAAAGGAAATACCATCTTATACGAGATATCGTTAAGAGAGGAGATATAGAGGTGGCAAAGATCGCGTCGGAAGACAACCTAGCTGATCCATTCACAAAGGGTTTGTCTCAGAATACATACGAGAGACATGTGAAAGGAATGGGTGTCAAGACCGTTGTCAATCTGGTTTGAGTATAAGTGGGAGACATTATTAGGTTCGTGTAGGTGGCATTAGTTGTCACGTACTACATGAGACATGCTGATGTATACTTAAAAGCAGACTTTGAGTATAAGTGGGAGATTGTTGGGATTATACTGGAAAGTATGCTTTTACTTTGTATAATCGACTAACTGAATTTCGGACTTATTTACTGAAATAAATCGTTTATCACTGATGTTTTAAATATCATAGAATGTTACATATATTTACTGAATAACTGTTCATTAAATAGTACGTGTTACATTGTAGTTAATTTAGTGATACCAAGATCACAGAAGATTAAATTAAAAGTTCCTTGTAACTAAAAGTACACCATTCACGACCTAGATGGAAATGAACAATCCATTGTGAAAGGTTGTAGTGTAAGGCTCAGATTGGTTTGTCTTGACCAAGAGATTACACTAGTGCATGACTGATGCATTGAAGAGGACCTACAGGAGGACAAATTCTTCAGAACTGAACTAGGAAGAATTAGACCTCAGTGGTTAGTTATTTCTTAATCTTCGTCCCTTAAATAGGATTGCGTGTGGTTAGTAACTATTGCTTTGAATTATTGTGGGAAGAGAATCAATGAGATTCAATACCTTATATCTTGGGCAATATTATTGGTCACATGCGATTGCTAAGATTTAATACGGAGAATCGTGTGCAAGTACGCTTGTTCGATTTGCCCCCTTGGGAGGTTCATAAGTTTTATCATACCAAATCTTGCAAGTGGAACTAGTTTCCGGTATGGATAATAATGTTGAATCGTTCCTTTACCAAGGATAAAAAATATTAATTAATGGAAAGCTATTTCAGTGGCTTGAATTAATTAATGGGCTAGATAATCTTAAACACGGGAAATAATAACCGGGAGCCATATTAACTGTAATATGAGTTAAGATGGATAGTGCAATATTAATTATGTAGTGGGATTAATTAATATTTATGGGCTTGAATAATATTGTGGCTCAATATTGATAATTCAAGGTCCATTGGAAGGTCCAGTCTTAATTCTCCTAAAGGCCCCCCAAGTAGCTCAAGATAAAGTCCAATAACTGAAAAGGTGTTTAAAAATAAAATAAATTTTGTTGCTTATTTTTCCTCTCTTTTTCGAAAATTATGGATAAAAGGGGAGAAAGATTTTCTTTGAATTTTGTTATGGAATGAAGATATGTATTCTTGGAATACAAGATTATCTCATTAAATTCAAGAAATCTCCCACTTGGTTATTCATAGTGAGATTTTCGAAATTTTCAAGGAATTAAGGGAAAGAAAGATTTTCTTAATTTTCTTGAAAAGATATTATGGAAGATATGTATTTCTTGAAATACAAGTATATCTCATAAATTCAAGAAGATCCAAATCTTGGAATCCTGTCTCTTAATTTTCGAAAATTGGCCATAACAAGATAAGGTAGGATTTTTGTGGAATATTTTAATTATGGAGAAAAGAATATAGGAGATATATTCAAGATTTCTTGGAGATCAAGAAAAGATTTTCCCACATTGTTTTTTCCCAAAAATTTGACCACCACCCTATCTATAAATAGGGGATGATTCTTTCATTCCCAAGTGCAATTCCATGTGCTAAAAAAATTAGTAAATCCATAAAAGTGGTGCAACAAAGTTTATTTTTTCTTTTGTTAATTGTTCGCGAGTATCCTTCCACCGGATTGTCGAGCAAGGACTAGAGAATACTTGGGAAGGACTTTTGGTGTGTTTTCATATACAAGACCATTGTCATTCCAAGAGGTAAGTTCACGTAAACTCGTAGTAATTCTGCATGCGTAGGATTTACGAGAAATGTTTATATGCATGATTTGTTGTTGAATTATTATTTGAATTAATATGGGTTAATTCATGCTAGTAATAATTATCAGAATTAAATTTGTATTTAAATATTCATCCCGAATAGATCCGGGCAATTAATTCCCCAACAAAACCTTCCTATGTTTTGGTTCAGAGAGGTTACAATGGTTGGAATAATGATCGATTCTGTAGCCACTCCTGCAATGATGCGCACCAAACCAGCTATACACCTTTTCCCAAATAACCACGGCCTTCGGACAATCGAAGAAAAGATGGTCAGTTTCTTTATCCTGTGATCTACACAGCGGACAACATTTAAGAGTTTTATGTATTACGGTCATATGTAAGTTAATTCTAATCTAGATTCCAATGGGGATAGAATTTAAAATAATCCCATAACTTTTTTTTAAAATGGTCTCAAAAACTTTTGATGTACGAAATTGGTCCAAATTTTATGCGAATTGTACTATTTTCGTCCCAAATTCGCCGGAATTGATGAAATGACGTCGTTTTTGGTCATTTGTCTTACATGTGAGCATTCAATTTGGAGATTTCCGGCTGAAATGCATGACAAAAAAAGACATTGTTTCATCAATTTCGGCGAATTTGTGATGAAAATGGTACAATTCGCGAAAAAATGAGACCATTTTTATACATCAAACAATTTTGCGATCATTTAAAAAAAAATTATGGAACCATTTTAAATTTGATCACAGATTCCTCTAGTTGAAAATTGCTTCTAAATATTATATTTTAAATTCATTTCTTAGAATTCCACTTATAGCAACTTATAATTTCTTAAAAATTAAATGAATATAAATTAAGTTCACGGTTGGTATAACATACTATACCATTATGCTGAATGAAACTGAGCTCGATAAAAAGTTAATACTTTTAAATAGTGAAATCTATTATTACTATACGAGTTATATATATGCGTGCAAGAGAAACACAGTGTGTTTTAAAATTTTAAAAAGTAATTCAGAAGCATTATTTTTAAAATCATTATATGCTCCCTTATTTTTTTTAATAAATGTAATTTTGGAGTTTTTAAATATTTTTAATAAATAATATTGATTGAAAAATTAAACACACAACACATTTGTAGACAATTTGAAATTTGAAATTACAATATTAAGAGTAAATATGAAATAAAGGGGGATAAAATACAAGAACGAATTTTACAAATAATTCAAAAGACTAAAATGACATGTAAATAAAAAATGAGGGAGTATAATTTTTCAAAAAAATAAACATTTCAACCTTTTTATTTGAGTTTCAAACTGACACTAATTATACTTAATTAGTCAAGTTGAATTCGATTGAAATTTGTGTCATTTGATCGTACTTATCTATTTCATCAACTCGTATATCTTTTATGGATGAGTTGGACAAATCTTAATAATATTAATATAGATAAATAATACTATCGAATTATATGGATCTCGGAATCCTCAAATATATTTACAGTCTCATAAATTGCAAGATCCAAGAGATGAGGAAATGTACTTGTTTAGGGTTGTTAAAAAGACTAAACAAAATAGTCATTTCATTTATTATAATTAGTTATATAATTCAAAGTATATAAAATAGATGATTCTTTTTTTTTTGGGTTGGACCCTATTGCAGCAGTATGTGGGTTCTATTAAAGTACTATCTGAATTCATTATTTAACCTACCCAATAGGATATAATTGGGAATTCTTCTGAGATAATAGAGACAAAAAATAAGTGATTAAAATAAGTATAGTGCATATAAAGATTGAGTTCACTTGAAAACTTTTAACAACCTAATTAAAAAAATTGTTTTAACTAACAAAAAACTTAAGTATTGGATCTTGCGTTATACAGTTGTCTGTGATTGTTTTCAACTTTGCATACTATTTTGGCTAATTTTTGGTATACTTAAACATATTCTATTTTTCGAGCAGTGAAATGGCATCTTTTACTATTGTCTAATATATTAATTGGCTAATTGTATAGTAGTAGCTAGGCATTAATGGATTCACAAACAAAACCCCTTAATATATTTTCCTGAAAGAGCTAGTGTTATTTTGTGTCGACTTTGAGTTTTCTTTATGATTTGATGAGTAATATTTACTTGAAGTATATGACTTAGTCTAAACCAATTTTTTACATATAAAGTTTTATATGCAGATGCACTATATAACTTAAATACATTTTTAAGAATGCAAATTATTTATACTTTTTAAGAATGCATTTTAATTGCATGATGTACCTTATGCACAAAAAACATACTTCATTTTGAGTGAGTCTCTTATGTATTAGGTACACTATATAGTTTGTTTTAAAAACTTACAACCGGTTGTAATGAAATTTGCGGCTTGTTTCATTTAAAATGTGCAATCTGTGTTCGTAAAATATAATTTCACGTTTTAAGTGTAATCAATCACAAGTTTCAACACAATAATTTGTAACTTTTTGTTATAACGAGAAAGATATAAAAATAATAAATAAATCGACACCAAAATTTTACGTGATTCTCTAATAATTTGTTAGCTACATCCACGAGGATCTCGTATATTATTCAGAACCGACAACAATATACAACTCAAATGGAAATATAAATATTTCTTAATCAACTGGGCCTAAATTAATTAGTTCAAAACCGAAATCGACGGATGCACTTGTATCAAAGAGTCTTCTTAAATAACATTAAGTAGTCCTTCACCTTTTCCCACAATCCGATGTGAGACAGAATATGACTTCTTATAGAATTAAGATGTCCACCAACTTTTGATACAATCCGATGTGGAATAAAACAAAATTCATTTATTTTACACAATTTCAACCCTTTCTGAATGCATTATGTTGTGGTCATGTGGATATAATCACTTGCCAATTATCTATAGCTAAACTACTTATTAGACCAAATACTTTTAAGATAGTGGAAGTATTAAAGCGGATAAATTTAGATCTTGTACTATAATTTCTTATATCTAGCGTATGCTCATATGACAAATACATAATCCTTTTGTTTACTTCAAATGATATAATTGCATGCATTCGGAGCTAAATGCATGACACATAGACATGATGCATAGAAGATAAACCATAAATCAAATAAAACAGGCAAACAAAAAATTATTATATACTATTGAGTGAGAAATGATGAAATGATTAAGGAGAAATAATTATAAGACAAATAACAAATTTTTAAAATTATTATCTCCTGCGAAATATCAGATCAGTCTGTATCTTTTTTTTATGCTTCAAGTATATTTCACTTTCTAAACTTTTCATGAACTCATAATTATGGTGATTCATTTTATATTTTTGTTCATTTCACATGCCATTAATTTAAATTATAAACATAGTGTGGAATACCATATATTTATTTCTATTATAAGTGAAATTATCATTCCCATCATTTTTAATTTCAGAACATCAATCAATGATGAAATTGTTTATTTATTGTATGTATAAATATGTAATCCTAATAACAATATTGTTACTGCTTAGTATCTACCTAGATAAAGATAAATAGAAGTAACAACTCAAAAGATATTCAATAAAATTTAATTTTAACTTAAAAAAGAAAAATCGACCGGACAAATGGCAGTTGTCCAGTTGGGGAAATAAATCCATGTTTAACAAAAATATATTGGTAAAGCAAAAAATAAAGAAAAAAAAAAACCTACCCTGCATATGTATGTGAAGTGACGCCATGATGGTCCAACCCACGTTCTTCTTTGACTGGTCATACCATATTATTGTAGTTGGACTTCACAATTCACTACCCAATCACAAACCACCACATCTCTCTTATATGTAAATGTAAATTTCTATTATATTATATATCAATATATTTTAGTACCTCAAATACATATATGTGCTAAATATTTTATGTGAAATAATTTAATATTAGACGGAGAAATATAATAAAATCACTTAAAGAAGGTATTGTGTGCATCATTTTCACCGTACACCACTATTACTATTGTTGGTAAGAATACCAACAATAATAATAGTGGTGTACGGTGAAAGTGTTGATCCTTACCAACAATAGTAATAGTGGTGTACGTGAAAATGATACACACAATACTTTGTCAATCCCGTATGATTAAAAATAATATTTAAATCTTATAAATCAATAAGTATATATGACCATTAGATTATATTTATTTAATTAAAAATATATTACTTATTTATCCATTTATAATAATATTAGATATGATCACAAAGCATATTTATTTCTAGAAAAAAAAAATTCACAGGAGACCCACTCATATTTCATATCCTAATAGTATATGGACTCTCCTTCCCTTACATGACCTCATTTTATTGGTCAATGTGATGGAAAACTTAGAACGTATAACAATAAAATATTCATAAAATAATACTTGATAAATTAATAATCTCGATAAAATTAATAATTTGTCAGGATTCAACTTGGGACCAATTCAAATTTGGACACTAATTAATTAAATTATAAGATAATATTTTTTTGGAAATCCTTGTGTATAAATAAGGTCCCGGCGAAACTATAAATAATTATTAAAAAATTCCCATATATACATATATATATATATATATATATATATATATATTATCCACTTGAACATTTTAAGACAATTTAGTAAAATACGAATCTATTGTTACTTGTTTTTTGTTGAACTTTAAATCTGCATCGATCTCATCTTTAAATCTCTCAATTGCACCCAAGAGTTGCGGCGTAGTCTTCTCGTATTGCAATAAAAAGTTATGAAAAGTGTTGGGAGATGAATTTAATAAAGATATATGATTTTGATTAAGATCCCAAAACCCCTGAGTATGACATGATCATAATGATCTTGAATAGTTGAGTCAGGATTCAGTTTTTAGAGTATTCAGGATGTTATCTGCAAAATGTATAGTCAACAGATATAGATCAGATAGTTCAAGACTCAAGAACTCAAGTAAAAACAGAGATATCAAGACTCAAAGATGAAACCGAAGTTTCAAGACTCAAGAGGGAAATCGAGAATCAAGACTCAAGCAGAAACTCGAGATATCAAGACTCAAGATGAAATCAAGAATCAAGACTCAAAGATGAAGACTCAAGATATCAGCCCAAGATATCCGCGGAAGACTCGTAAGACGCCGAAAAGCTCGGAAGACTCTCAAGACTCAAGACTCAAGACACGTAAGATGTAAGAGATCAAGAATCAAGATCAAGAGTATCAAGGCACAATAATTCATCAAGACTCAAGAATGTAATCAATGCTCGCGATGAACCCGAAAGTGTTCCGGAGGCATCGATAATATCTATCGGAAGGATGCACATCGAGAAGATCGCGATTCCTTAAGAAGTTAGATATTGCCAGGACATTCAAATGCAGATAAAAGGAACTAAGTCAGAAGTGTTGTTAAGGTTATATCAAACTCAGAGTTTGTAACCAAAAGAGCCGTTGAAGGTGTCTACCTTTAACTGGAGACAAAAGTCAAAAAGAGGAAGACAACACTGCACCATATCGATAATCGATGTGATGTGTCATTGAAAAAAAGATGTCAGAAGTACAAAAGTTTCAGACTGCAAAAAGTGAAGACCGGCTACATGAAAGGCTATTGTCTAAAACGTGTTAGGGAGTTTCAAACCCTAAATATAGCCGTTCCTCACACACCATAAGAGGAAACTCACGAAGCTATCTCTCCAACGGATAGTTTTCAAGAGTGACCTTGGTGTATGCCTATAAATACTGGTGACCCTCTACATTGTAAGGTTACGGGAAATTTATACGCAACTCAAGAGCTCAAACTTATTCTTGTAAAAGTGAAAACACTCGAAAAACCTTGATTTTCCCAAGTGCTTCTATATTGAAGAGAGCTCACTATACTAAGCCTAGCTTGATAAGATTTATCCAAAGCTTAGTCGAGATATCCTAACCCTTTACATTGTGCTTCATTGTAAAGGATATCTCATCCTAGTTGGAAACCAACCGAGAAACCCCAAAACCCTTGAGAAGGTAGTTGGAGTGTATTTTTTTGGTGAGAAAGAGTTGTAAAGAGTTAGTAAACTACGCGGAGTAGTCAGAAAACTCTAGAGGAGAAGTTAGTAAGCTACAGGGGTAGTCTGAAAGCTTGTGTGTGATTGAGTAAGTAAACTACGGAGGTAGTCAGAAAACTCAAGGTCGGGTTGAGTAAGTAAACTACATGGAGTAGTCGTAAAACTCAGTACGAGTTGAGTAAGTAAAACACGAGGTAGTCGTAAAGCTCGAAGTTGATAGTGAATTTCTCTGAAGAGTCAGGGAGAGTGGACGTAGGAGCTTGAGTCTCTGAACCACTATAATTGTTGTGTTCTTTATTGTTTTCCTTAACTATACTTAACTGTTGCATTGACTTGTTTTTTTGAAAGCATACTTTTCGCGATATTCGGGTTGGAATCAATCCATTTGAAGTTGCATAAGTGAATCACGACTCAATCACTATTTCATAAAGGGAAGGTTTTCAAAGAAAGCTTAAAAGCAGTATAAACTAAAGGCCAACCATTTCAAGACGATCGAGTAGCTAGAACAGATAGTTATCAAAATGAACTCTCTTCCGAGGATTGATAAGTTAGTTATCCGATCCAAGCAACTCAGGGATCTCGACACTCGAGGACTCGGTTGGGATTATCTCGAGGTATCGAAAGCAACTCGGGATCATTTTGTCTCGAAGAGACTTTGACTCAGAGCGATCTGTGCTTCTCAGAACCTAATCTTCAGGATTATCTGACCCAAGCTGACCCCAGTAAGAAAAAGTTTTAAAATCACTAAACACGTGTATTCCCCCCCATACACGTGTAAGACTCGTTTGCACCGGGACCAACAAAAAGTTGTTGTCGCTTGCAATGTTTCTTTTCGAGTGACCGGTTGCAAAGCTATTGAATCATCATCCGCTTCATCATCTACTGGATTTTGAATGACATCAACCACTATTTCTTCTAAACTCTAAACTTCATAAGATTCATTATTTTCACCTAGAAAGTCTAGCAAGTGATTCACATCCATTCTATTGTGATAATGCACACCAGTGATCATGTTCTCAAGCTCACGAGTGTCTTCTTCGGGGGTTGCATCATTTAAATTACTTCAGCTGGTTTGATTGCAATGTCGAAAGCAATTTGCTATTGCCTCTTGTTGAACATTTGTTGTCCAAGATGAGACTATCATATTGATAACATCTAGAACATTGATCTTTTTCTGGAGAAAATATGTCCAACTCACAGTCTTCCAACATTTTACGGTAATATCTTTTACGGTAATATCTTTTGCGGTAGTACATTTTAAATGCTCTTATTATCCCAAAATCACATGGTTGGATTTTCAAAGTCATGCTTGGTGGTAGGAAAAACAACTCAACATTTTGCAGCCCTTGAATATTGCTTGAATGGGCTGAACAGTTATCCACTATCAAAAGAATTTTTCTTCCATGCATTTGTTCATCCAACTAATGAACATATTTTTCAAAAAGCACCCTAGTCATTCATGCTCTCTTGTTGGCACGATATTCTATTCATATTGATATTCTTTAAACAACGTGACTTTGCATACTTACCAATAATCCATAGAGGAATTTTTTTCGAGTCATTCTCATTACAACAAATAACAACTGTAAGCTTTTCCTTATCCTGTTTTTTACCCTCAAGTTGTTTTATTACAAGTGAATGATCAGCTTGTATCCTGTAAAACAAACCAGTTTCATCCATATTCAAAACATCTTTCATTGGAAATTGATTGATCTTTTCCTTATGTTCTCCAATTTATTCTCCATATCATGTGTGTTGATTGAGTCGCTCTCTCCAAAATGGTGATATGATTTGATATCGTGCCTAAACTTAAATTTCTCAAGCCAACCTTACGAAAGGTGATTCTCTTAAGGATTCTCAAGATGTAAAAGTTTCAGCGGTCATTCGCCTTCTCCAAGATTAGCTCTCCGGTTATATTCACACATTCTTAATGTTGGAGAAACCACTCATAAAAAACCTTATCCATGTCCTGATACTTGGCTTGTTTTTTATGCTTAGAAAAACCGCATTTCTCAAAGTCAGTTGATAGGATCTCCACTGATCGCTTGAGATTGTTTGATATTGTTGCTTAACTAACTTTCAGATTGAAACTTTCAACCCATTGTACCAAGTCTTTCTGAGTGCACTCGGGCTTATCTCTCTTATACTCACATAACATTTTTCGTTGTTGGTTGGTCATGATAGATTTTTAACACCTTTTAGATGAGAAGCCATTGTTGTGTATGATTTGGAAACAATACAATGGATAATTATATATTGTTGTCCATGAACCATTCTTTTTCTTTGGCAAAAAAAAAATGAACGAGACCATCCGAACTTCCAATTAACATGATTATGTGAGTATACATTATTTGAATGATAATTAAAACTTATGTTTTAATTTATTTGTCTTCAATAACTAATGTACATTGTAAGTGGATTATACAGCCCGAAATTTTGAAGGTTAGTTATGTATATACGTTAAAACCTCTCTAAATTAATAAATTATTAATTTATTGATTATATAATATATCTCTAAATTAATAAAATTCTCCGGTCCCAATAATATTACTTTATAGATGTTGTACTATATTAGGCTCAATTTATAATTTATAGATGTTTTCTTGTAATAAAATTAATAAATATTGATATTGATATTTAATAATACTAGTATATTACAGGCGACGGAGACGATATCACTATAGTTATCTCGTATAATTATAAAACGATTTGCAGAATTAAGATTATTAGGAATCGAGTATCAAGTCTGACGCTCACATGAGAGATAAGGCCTACAAAAGACTTTGGAGTAGTTTTGCACCATGAAAATTTCAATCAATTGTTTGAAAAATTCTCAGATCGAGGATGCCGACGAAGACAAGCTTGCAGTCCAAAAGGGATTATTCCTTCCAATGGCGACATCAAGTGTGCATTTTTCAAAGAGGAAGATGAGACTATTCAAACACTTATTTTTCAATTGTAAGTTCGCTTATTCAGTTTGGATCAAATAGTATAGTTGGGTATGTGTGGTTATGGTTCCTCACAAAGATCCTTGCTCACACGTCCTCCAGCATGGCGTCTTATTAGGAAGTGAAAAAAAAGTTCAAATTAGCTTCGTCAATATGGACGTGCATTATATGGTGTTAGTGTTAGTGTCCTAGAGACAATCCTTTGTATAGACATAATACTAAGATAATATTCATTGTTGGTTTAATATTATTTTTTATTTAATATTAAATGTATGACCACTACTACACATTTTAGCTTGGACAGCTCTACTTGGACAGCCCTTTTAGAAAGAGCTCTCCAAAAATGACCTTGGAGAGCGGTTTTTAATAAAAAAAAATTAAAAAGCGGTTCGAAACCGCTCTCCAAGAGAGAGAGGTTCAGAACCGCTCTGCAAGCTCATTTGCAATGAGGTTTATAACCGCTCTGCAAGAACAGCGCTTGGAATGCGGTTCCAAACCGCTCTGTAAGGAATGGAATGCAGCCCTATATCCAGAGCCCCCATCACATTTTTTCTACACACTAGTTGCATTCTCATCTCTCGTCCAATATATATTCTCCTCCCTCTCCATTTTTTTCGTCGCCACCACTGTGCATTGCCGCCACGCATCGCCCTCCTCCTCCCCTACCGCCGTGCGTCGCCCTCCACCTCCTCCTCCACTACCTCGCCGTGCATCGCCCTCCATCTCCTCCTCCCCTGCCGCGCCGTCGCCTCCTCCTCCTCCTCCCTACCGCCGCCGCCGCCTCCTCCTCCTCCTCCCCTACCGTCGCCGCCGCCTTCTTCCTCTATATATAGGTAATTTAATTATTTTATTTAATATTATATATATATATATATATATATGGTAGGATATATATAGTGTTAGATTAATTAATTGGTTAATTGGTTTGGTTTTAATTGTTGTTTGTTTGAATATTAGATTGTTTAATTTAGTTTAATTGTTGTTATATGTTAGAATTAATTGTTGTTTGATTAGATTGTGGTTAATTGGTTGTCAATTTGTGTGTTGTTTCACTCAAAAGTATTAGTTGTTTCATTTAAAAGTATTAGTTGTTTCATTTAAAAGTATTAGGTGTTTCATTAAAAGGTAATATTAGTTGTTTCATAAAAAAGTATTAGGTGTTTCATTCATAGGTATTAGTTATTTCATTCAAAGGTATTAGTTGTTTCATAATAAGGTATTAGGTGTTTATTCAAAGGTATTAGTTGTTTCATTAATAAAAAAGTATTAGGTGTGTCATTCAAAGGTATTAGTTATTTCATTAAAAGGTATTAGTTGTTTCATAATAAGATATTAGGTGTTCCATTCAAAGGTATTAGTTGTTTCTTTAAAAAGTATTAGACGTTTCATTCAAAGGTATTAGTTGTTTCATTCAAAAGTATTGTTGTTAGTGTATGATTAATGTTGGTTTAATTATATTGTTGTTAGTGGCTTGGATTAATTGTTGTTAGTACGTGGCTTGAATTAATTTTTGTGTGTTTCTTTAATTAGATGATTAATGATGGTACATTAGAATACATTAGAAAATTAAAATGAATGTAGATTAAGTATAGTTAGGTATGCTTTTAGGTTTAATACTTTAAGATACATTTCTTGAGAAACAGTCTTCATATTGTATTAATTTCCTATAGGCATTTGTAGCTAGTTCTATATGGATCGAAAGTGGGTCCGAGCAGATCGATTATCAGATGAGTATAGGAATAGGGTGGAAGAATTTTGTAATCATGCAATTAGACACTGCACCGACCCTCAGTACATTCCATGACCGTGTTGAAAATGTATGAATGGAAAAACCGTTAGTGGTCGAGAAAGTCTGTTTCACCACTTGATGATTCACAGTATTGATAAAACATATACCGTTTGGATATATCATGGTGAGAGAAGAGATGGATGTAGCTCAAGCAACCTAGAAACTGACTTTAGGTTTGAAGATACAGTAGATGCGGATATTTTCGATGATGTACCGATTGTTGATACATCGAATGGGGATGACGATGATCTGCGAGATCACCCTTATATGTCAGAGAAGATAAGGGATTCTGATGGATTACCACTGTGGCCCGGGTGTAAGAAGGCAACAAAACTGTCAGCTGTGTTGATATTGTTCAACCTAAAAGCAGCTCACCAGTTATCCGATGAGTGCTTTACAAGTATGCTGGAAATAGTTAGTGGTCTACTGCCTGATGGAAATGTACTGCCTAAGAGAGCATATGATGCTAAACAAAGGCTCAAGTCCATCGGGTTAACACATCAAAAAATTCATGCTTGTCCGGGTGATTGTATCTTATTTCGGAAGGAGTATGCAGACCTCGATGAATGTCCCAAGTGTGGGCTAAAGCGATATAAGAAAAATAAATCTCCCGTGAAGGTGTTGTGGTACTTTCCAATAATACCAAGATTCAGGAGAATGTATAGTAGCGTTGTGGATGCTAGAAATTTAACTTGGCATCATGATGATAGGATCAAAGATGGAATGCTAAGACACCCTGCTGATTCACCCCAGTGGAAGACATTCGATGTCAGGCATCCAGAATTTGGCACCGAGCCACGACACTTGCATCTTGCACTCTCAACTGACGGAATGAATCTGTTCGGTATCCAAAGTACCAACCACAGTACATGGCCAGTGATTATGTTAGTTTATAACCTTTCACCCGAGTTGTGCATGAAGCGCACTTACATGATGTTGTCTATGTTGATATCAGGACCCAAACAACCTAGTAACGACATAGATGTATATCTGGCTCCTTTGATAGAGGACTTGAAGCTCTTGTGGGATGAGGGTGTTGATGTGTATGATGCTTGTAGAAAGGAGAATTTCAAGTTGAAGGCCATGCTGTTTGGAAATATCAATGACTTTTCGTTTACGGGAATCTATCTGGATATAGTGTGAAGGGGGGCGATGCATGTCCTTGTTGTACCAAGAAGACACATCACATTCGCTTGAGTCATTGTAGGAAGACCATTTATATGGGACATAGGAGGTGGTTGGACAATCGATGGCACAATCGAGATAGGTGAAGCACCATGTTTATTGTCAGGTTCTGATGTATTGAATGAGATGAAGAATATCGACACACAGTACGGAAAGATCTTCACAAAGAGTGTCCCCACTAGCGGTTGGAAGAAGGAATCATTTTTCTTTCAATTGCCCTATTGGAAAGAGTTATATGTTAGACACTTCATTGATCTAATGCACGTTGAGAAGAACGTTTGTGCCAGCTTGCTCAATACTCTCCTAGCTGATAAGAAGTCCAAGGATGGTTACAATGCAAGAATGGATATGATTGATATGGGAATAAGAGCAGAATTAAAACATGTGCCTAGAGAAAGGGGTCAACCGTTCTTACCTCCTGTTGCACACACCTTGTCCAAGAATGAGAGAAAATAGTTACTTCAGACGCTAAAGGATGTGAAAGTTCCAGTGGGTTATTCGTCCAACCTACAGAGACTTGTATCAGATGATGGCATGAGACTGATGAATCTGAAGTCGCATGACTATCATGTCATCATGGAGACTTTCTTGCCCATTGCAATACGTTCTATCTTGCCTGAAAATGTGTGCATAACCATAACAAAGTTATGTTGGTTCTTCAAGGCAATGAGTAGCAAGGTCATATATCCTAGAAAATTGCTTGGTTTTCAAAGACAGATTGTGGGGACGCTCTGTGAGCTTGATATGTATTTCCCTCCATCATTTTTTGATATAATGGTTCACCTAACCGTTCATTTGGTACACGAGACAAGGATGTGTGGTCCTGCTCGTATGCGATGGATGTATGGTGTAGAGAGATATATGAAAGTGCTCAAAGGATATGTAATGAATATGTCAAGGCCGGAGGGATGCATTGCAAAACGCTATTTAGTAAAAGAAGCAGTCGAATACTGGTCTGAATTCATTCCGAATGTCGATGCAATTGGACTTCCAATTACTCGGTACACCAATAGGATGGATGGTGAAGGCATTACCGGTGGTCAATCTGTAAGTGTTAGTATGGAGGAATTAACACGGATGCACTTGTGCGTACTTCACAACACGGTCGACGTGCTTCCTTTTATTGACCTGCACATGCAAGCACTTGTTGAGACATTTCCCACCAGAGATAGATCATGGATTGAAGTTGAGCACAATCGCACGTTTGTTGATTGGTTCAATGGTTATGTAACAAATATGTTATCACGGGATAAAGAATAAGTGAATGAAAGAGTAAGGTGGTTATCTAGAATGTCTGATAGACATGTGTATTCATACAAGTGTTATCTTATTAACGGATACAGATTTTATACCAGAGATCATGATGCCACAAGTACAATGCAGAATAGTGGGGTGTCCATTACTGCAACTGTAGGGGATCAATCGAATACTACCTACTTTGGACAGATTGTCAACATTTGGGAACTCGACTATGTTGTTCACCGACAACCAATCTTTGAGTGCAGTTGGGTGAGGATCCCTAACGGGGTCCAAGTTGAAAGATCTGGGTTCGTACGCGTTGATTTGAAGAATGTGGGATACAGAGATGACCCTTACATAATGGCCAGTCAAGCTCAATAAATTTTCTATGTCCCCGACCCAGTTAATAAGAAATGGTTTATCGTGGTTCTGTCAAACAAATTTAACAGTAGTTACCAGATTAGCGACCACGTCGATGAAGATGTTGACACTATCGATGATCCTTTTCAGAACTTCACTCATTCTGTACCCTCTTTCGATGATCTTGCAAATTCACGCCCGTACCAGAGAATAATTATCGATGAGGATGAATATGACAATCCGGATCTTGTTAATATTCATGGTCATGAACGAGAAAAGTTAACCAAAAAACGAAAAAGATTAACAAGTGCTAAAAAGAAATGTACGACTTTATTGAATGTTTTTGCTTCTTCTTTATTAAAAGTTATTTCTTTTACTTTATTGAATGTTATTTCTTCGGCTTCCTTAAATATTATTTGTTTTTTGTTTATTAAATGTTGTTACTTCTGCTTTACAGGATCATGTCTTTTCTGCCACATCCCGGAGATGATGAAGATGATGATGGAGTACATTTAGGAGATCATGGTGGAGATTATGATGGAGATCATAGTGCTGATGATCGACATCATACTGATGACTTGGGACAGGGTAACACTTCTGCTCCCACCACTAGCAGCTCTGGGGATAAGCGCAGTAGAGGTATAGTCACGATGTCTTCTGTTAAGAGGGCTCGTAGCAAGGGAAAACAAGTGCGGAGTAATTTTATTACAATTGAGCAGTTTGAAATTGTAATTATATTGATTGATCGTTGAATCTAATTAAATAATATGTTATATAGTTATCATTCAATGAGTATGGGCAGCAATCAGAACAGAGTGAGACGTTGTCTTTCTACCTTGGAGGCTGCGAAGCGATAATCCCTATCGTGCTGCCATCAAGGACTGGTGTAGCAACAAACTGACTTCTTTGAAAGAAAGATTATGAGATGAACTTTCGGTATGTTAATTATATATATGCTTATTGAAAGTTGTTGTATGATTACTAAATTTACTACATTGTTATGTTATATGCGTACAGAGTACATTTCTCGGCCTTGATTATTCAAAGAATAAGCAAATACTATCGCAATTTCGAGTATTGGCAAGAATTTTTGGGCTTAATTTGAGAAGTCAAGCCACGAGATCCGGATCTTGGTCTTTACTCGGCTAGTCACCGAGGCGATGTCGAAATTCACCATGCGATGGCCCATCTTTGGGAGGAGTTTGTGCGACGATTTATGGATGATGAGTTCCAGGTAAAATTGAGCAATATCATTTAATGCCCTATGCTTTTCAGTGTTTATCGTATTTCTATTACTAATCGTAGTCTGAAGTGAGAAAAATTGCAAACAAGCCAAATCGATGGAGGCGAGCGATATCGCGGGCTCGAACAAAGGTTATGCACGCATAAGAGAAAATACGGTGAGATCAAAATCCTAACATTTAATTTTGTTTATATATTCACTTTTAATATATATAATAAGGGGACACGTTAATGACTATCGAGAAAGAAAAAAAAAAAAATCAAGAGAGAGTGAGTTGCTGTTGTTACCCGTTTCGAGTTATTTCAAACTACCAGAAAGACTCGAAATAGGAATATTCCCGATTCCAGTGCACAGCGTATCATCGAAGATGGGGTAAGCTATCCATTAATTTGTCTTTGAATTACAAACTATTATTTCTAAACAAATGATTAAATAATAATCTTTTATAATTCAGGAGCGTATATCTCAGACCATGACGCCCGAAGACATCTGCTTTGTCAGTACCGATGATCTACTTGGATGGGCTATAGGTAATCAGTATCGATGATCAAACGAGCGTACTCGCACATGATTCTTCGTATTAAATCTTAGCAATCGTATGTGACCAGTAATATTGCCCAAGATATAAAGTATTGAATCTCATTGATTCTCTACCAGTCATAAGTCAAAGCAATAGTTACTAACCACACACGATCCTATTTAAGGAACAAAGATTAAGAAATAACGAACCACTGAGGTCTAATTCTTCCTAATTCAGTGCTGAAGAATTTATCCTCCTGTAGGTCCTATTCAGTGCATCAGTCATGCACTAGTGTAATCTCTTGGTCAAGACAAGCCAATCTGAGCCTTACACTTCAACCTTACGATGGATTGTTCGTTTTCATCTAGGTCGTGCAAAGCGTACTTTTAGTTACAAGGGACTGTTAATTTAATCTTCTGTGATCTGGTATCACTAAATTAACAACAATGTAACACGTACTGTTTATTGAACAATTATGCAATAAATATATGTAACATTCAATGATATTTAAAGCATCAGTGATAAATAATTTATTTCAGTAAATAAGACAGAAAATTCAGTTTGGTTATACAAAGTAAAAACATACTTTCCAGTATAACCCCAACACAGATGAGGTCCAAGAGATGGTCACATCACGGAATGTCCTTGAGTGGAGCAAGTTGTGACAATAGTGTCGCTGATGCTATGTTTTCGGCTAATGCTAGGGACAATTTTATTGAGACACTTCGAAATGACATCCCGCAGGTATCAAATGTGTCTCACATTTATTTTAATTAAAGACTAGTATGTATATATTAAAATTTTCTAACTAAATATCTTATTCGAACAGTCACCGACCTCATGCTACCTTTATTTGGAGGATCCTACTCGGTTGTGGCTACAAGAACATTGCTCAATAACTCTGATGGAGTTATTCATGGTAGTCCCATCACTCCTGATTTCGTGAGGGTCACGCTCGATGTACCCATAATCGGAGAAGAGGATTCACCGGTGCCTAAACCAATTGATGAAGCTGTCACAGTCGGAACAACGGTCGGGCACTTCATTGAATGGCCGGCCAACTTGGTCTCTCTCAACATGAAGGTTGTTGGGAGATGAATTTAATAAAGATTCTAATTAGATCCCAAAACCCCTGAGTATGACATGTTCAGGATGATCTTGAGAGTCTGAGTCAGGTTTCGGTATAGAATAGTTAAGGAAGATATTTGCACCATGTATAGTCAGCAGATATTAATAAGGTTTGAATACTGAAGACTCAGAAGTTACTGAAGACTCAGAAGATACTGAAGACTCAGAAGATACTGAAGACTCAGAAGTTACTGAAGACTCAGTAGTTACTGAAGACTCAGGTAGACCTAAATTATCAGAAGGACTGAAGAATATCTATCTGAGTACATACAAAACTGAGGAAGACACACATTTATAAAGAATAAATGTTGCCCAAAATATTTAAGTGCAGACAAAAGGAACTAAGACTAAGTGTTGTTTAAGGTTGTCTCATTCAGAGAGATTGACCTAAAAGAGCCATTTTGTTTGTCTACATTCACTGAAGACAAGAATCAATCAGAGAAAGACAACACTGTACCTTACTGACACTGAAAGCGACAGGGCACTGAACTTTGTCAGTAGTACTATGTTCCAGACTGCAAAAATTAGTGATTGGCTACATGGATGCATATTTCCTAAAACATGCAAGGGTGTGTTCAAACCCTAAAAATAGTCGTTCATCAATAACCAGAAGAGGAAACTCTTGATGTTATCTCTTCCAACGGATAGTTTTTCAAAGAGTGACCATTGGAGAAGTTGCCTATAAAATACCAGTAACCTTCACCATTTAGAGGTTACGGGAAAT
This sequence comes from Stenogyne calaminthoides, assembly GCA_037126765.1. Classification (NCBI taxonomy): domain Eukaryota; kingdom Viridiplantae; phylum Streptophyta; class Magnoliopsida; order Lamiales; family Lamiaceae; genus Stenogyne; species Stenogyne calaminthoides. The sequence goes on along the minus strand of JBBCBC010000005.1, from coordinate 20,772,947 downwards.
TAAAGCAACTCAAGAGCTCATTCGTATTCTTACAAATTGAAGCACTCGAAAACCCTAGAATTTCCCAAGTGTTTCACATTGAAGAGAGATAATTCACTAAGCCTAGATTTGATAGATATATTCAAAGCTTAGTAGAGATATCCTATCCTTTGCATTTGTACTTATTGTAAAAGGATATCTCACCCTAGTTCGAAACCAACCAAATCCAAACCCTTTGATAAGGTAGTTTGAGTGTGTGTGAATTGTTGGTGAGTAAGAGTTGTAAAGAGTGAGTAAGCTGCAGTTGAGTTCAGCCAGAAAGCTCTAGAGAAGAAGTTAGTAAGCTACTTGTGGTAGTCTGAAAACTTGTGTGTGTTGAGTTAGTAAGCTGCAGTAAGTCAGCCAGAAAACTCAAGGTAGAAAAGTTAGTAAGCTGCAGTGAGTCAGCCTGAAAGCTTTAGGAGAAGTGTGTTAAGGAATTTCTCTGGAGATCAGAGAGAGTGGATGTAGGAGCATGAGTCTCTGAACCACTATAATTGCTGTGTTGTTTGCTTTCTGTACTGCATACTATCTGCTGCATATTTTCACTGAAAGCATACTGATTTTACTGACATTCAGTTGGAAACAATCCACTGAACTTGCATTAAACTTGATCACAACCTTAACCACTGTTTTACTAAGAAAGATATTTTCAGCAAGATAAAACGAGTATAAACTTAGGGCCAACCATTCCACACTCTTGATTAGCTAGAACGGATAGTTACCAAATTGAATCAACTCTACTGAGTATTCAGTAAGATAATTATCTGATCCAAGCTTCTCAGAATCTCTGATAAAACTCAGGATCAGTTGGGCTAATCTGAAGCTTCTGAAAGCTGCTCAGGATCACTCTCTCAGTAGACTTTGACTCAGAGCAATTTGTGATTCTCAGGGCAAAATTCTCAGGACATCCTGACCCATCTGATCACAGTAAGAAAAAGTTTTAAAAATCATTGTACACGTGTATCCCCCCTCCCCCCATACACGTGTGAGACTCATTTTCACCGGGACCAACAAAGGTAAATTTAATATATGTTATTAAAGTTCATTATCTTATTTGTCGTTCTAAATAATGTTGCAAATTGATTGTAGAAACTGCCGACACCACAAAAGCCTAAACAGAAATCAAAGGGTGTCGCAGCCAGTCAGAGGGAGATAATGAGGGACTCCACTATTGGTGATCGCGGACTTGGTTATCCCTTGCCTGGAGACTTAGATCACGACTACACCGTATAGAATACGGTGCAAGTGATAGTGGAGTCCTCTGATTTTGATATGATCACAGTTCCTATGAATGCTAATTTTCATTGGAATTCTATTGAAGAATACATCGCTCGGGAGCATGTGATTGAAGTCGTGAACGACCAGTGGTTGAGTGCAACGAGCATAGGCTTTTACCTCAGTTATGTGTTTACTAATTAATTCTCAGTATTTACTTTCTATATAGTTTAATTTTTAAATTAAATATTAATTAGCGTATATATATGTTGGTTAAAGATATTTGTGTGAGGTATATCTCTCCAGAGATATTCGAGCATGTGGAATGTATTCCTTCGTCTCCCCCAAGTGTCTTGCTTAATGGCTGATAGGGCACAGACCATGGAGTGGTTAGTTTCTCACTACGACGAGGTTTCAGTTGTGTAAGTGTGTCGTTTGGTATGTCATCTTGTACAGTTGGCACTGAGGTTAGCCTTCTAAGCTCATTTAATGTAATCTCACTTCTGGGCTTTCTTTCGTTCATATAGTCTTCTTCCAAAAAATCTAAAGTGGGTGCTTATTACCACCTTTTGATCTTCGGGACCATAGAACATACAACCTTTTGTTCCCTTGAGGTATCCTATAAACAGCCTTAATTCTGATCGAGGATCCAATTTTCCGGCTTCCTTGTCTAACACGTAAGTCGGACACCCCAAATTCTCATGTGTCTCAAACTGGGCTTGCGCCCGGTCCACAATTCTTTGGAAGTTTTGGGAACCGATTTGGATGGCACCAAGTTCAGAATATAAGCCGCTGTTTCCAAGGCATGACCCCAGAACGACTTGGGTAGATCCGCATAACTCATCATTGATCTAACCATTTCTAAAAGAGTTATGTTTCTTTGCTCTGCAACCCCCGTTTTATTGAGGGGTTCCGGGTGTAGTTAGCTGGGATACAATCCCTTCATCTGACAAGTAGTTCAAAAACTCATCGCTGATGTACTCGCCTCCACGATCAGATCGTAGAGACTTGATACGTTTTTCCCTATGATTCTCTGCTTGAGCTTTAAATTCTTTGAATTTGTCAAAGGTCTCAGATTTATGCTTCATAAGGAAAATGTAGTCGTACCTTGAGTAATCATCAATGAAGGTGACGAAATACTCATAACCTCCTCTTGCTTTGATTGACATTGGACCACATACGTCTGTGTGAACGATTTCTAACACTTCTTTGGCTCTATTCCCCTTAGCTCTGAATGCTCTCTTGGTCATTTTACCCTCCAAGCATGATTCGCAAGTTGGGATTGGTTCAACCCGGTGAGACTCCAATGAACCATCTTCTACCAACCTTTGAATCCCTTTTGGATTAATATGTCCCAATTTAAGATGCCATAGAAGTGTCTCGTTCACGTCTGATGAACGTTTTCTTTTATCGGAAACAGTTGATGTGTTATAGGATGCATTTCGTGAGTGGTGTGCACAGTTAATTGTATAGAGATTATTCAACAACGTTCCATGATAGATAAATTTATCATAAAGAGAAATGGTAACAACTTTATCAAAAGTAACCGAATATCCATCAAGGTAGAGTTTAGAAACCGAAATTAAATTCTTTCTAAAACTAGGAACGTAAAGAACATCTCTTAAAATTAAAACTTTGTCTTCAAAAGACAGGTGCACTTCTCTCACTTCTTCACCTACCATTCTCGTAGCATCGCCCAGCGTGATACGGATCTCACTTCCACTTAGTTGTCGGGTCCGTTTGAACCCGTGAAGAATAATTGATCAGTGGACCCCGTATCCATTACCCACGAATGGGTAGCATACACCGCTAAACAAGTTTCAACAACTAGTGCGTGAGAATTACCTTTCTTTCCATTCCGCTTGGGATTGGAACAGGCCAACATCCAATGTCCTCTTTTACCGCAGTTGAAACACTCCCCTTTTGGATTTTCCTTGACACCACCAGCATTCGTCATCTTACCATTGCCCTTGGCAACAGTTGAGTTTGATTGCTTATGGCTTTTGGTCATCTTCTTCTTCTTGCCTTCCCTTGGCCTAGAAGATGAAGAAGGACCACTTGCCGTCAAAGCTTGAGTTTGGTGCCCCATCAACATCTCTGCAAAGACCAAAGCTTGCAACAAATCAGCTAGCGATACCAAAATGCTCAAAAATATTTTGGGCAGAGAGTGAAGTACCAAATTCATCAGAGTCTTCAGATTATAATCTGCACCCAGAACCTCAAGTTTGTTCAGATGGGCCATCAATTTTGAGGACGTAATCCCATACGGGTTTGCCCTCCACCATTTACAGCGACGACATCTCTCGCAAGGTGATTTGACGAGCCCCACGTTTTTGACTTGTCAGTTGGCTCATCTGAATTTTTGTGTGTCAAGAATCCACTTGTGCTTTTGTGCAGTTAGGACAATCATAATTTTTCGTTTCCAATCAATATAGTTTCCATACTATTCTATTAACTTTAAGTATATTAACAGTGGATTAAAAGGTTGCGACATGCTGAACTGAAATAAATAACTATTGTATAAACACAAAATTATCACATAATTCGATCACATGATTCATATTAAAATCTAAAAAAATATGAACATGCATCAGCCAACGTCTCAAAACAGTTTAAATAAGCCACGTGGGGTGGGTCATTATTTAAACACATTCAAGCAGGTTACAAACAAGAAACAGTTATAAACCTTTAATATCCAGATTAATAGTTGGCTCTCACTTGACCAATATAAAATTGACAGGGACTTCGGGGAAGTATACGCATATCAATTTTATACCTAAGTAATAACCATGATTAAATACAGAATTATTACTTTGCTTTGAACGAGCCTCGTGGGGAGGGTCATCGTCGCAACTAATAATAACCCACAATCATCCTTACGGAATTTATTCATGTGAAATCTATCTTTTAGCCGTCCCGTGGGGGGAATTTCTCCAAAAGAATCCACAAATAAATAAATCATGGAGGTCAAAATTAATTCAATTTTATTATCCGGAATAAAATTATCAATTAATTATTTAAACATCCTTAGTAATTTTCGAAGGTGAGATTTTTCCAAATCATATTCTCATGCATCGCATATTTAAACACAATTTAAATAAGCACAAAAATATGCAAAACATCAAAACAAAAAATTAAACACATTGGGCACATATATCCAATTGTCACGGTTAATTTTTGTCATGTCTTGATCTCGAGAAATCGTCTTCATAGCCTTCATCGTTCGTCTCGAAAAGCTCCCACTTGACCGTCTTAAAAAAAATGCCTCGTCAAGACCGCCATCGACCCACCTCGGGGTCGGAGTGCACGCCTTTGCACCCCCCGTGTCGTCGTCACAAGACGTCGCCCAGTAGCACTCAGCACTTCTCGGCAGATCTCGGTAGGCGCGCCACAGGCGTACAGCTTTGCCGGCCATGAATCCTCGCCGAATCACGCCAGCTCGCGCATGCCGCCCGCCTCGCGCCGTCATCAAATACATCGATCGCGCGATTAGCGCATCCGCTGACCAGCGCCGAGGCTTGCCGGCGCCGGCGCCCCAACTGATCTCGTAAGGCTCCGCCCGCCGGCCGGCCTCGTCCCCACGTGTGCACTTGCCTTTAGGCGTCCGCGTCACGTCGTGTCTCCGGCAATGCAAGCGACGCGACGCCGCTTTCACCCGGTTCCGGATCGCGTATTTTAATTCTTCGTCTCCGCCTCCATTTTCGATCCGGTTATAATTTATTTACAAAAAATAAATAAACCTAGATCTAGACTAGTTTATTATATTAAACGAATCAAACAAATCCTAATCTACTCGTGGATTTTCTCACGAGGCAAAACGAATTCCAAAGAATCGAATTAAAAAACCACAATTTATATGCATGCATAAATATAAACATTCATCAAATACCATGACAATTAGATACTTGCAAAAAAAGATCTAGCAATTCTACTATCCAATTTCAAATTTAATGAAAATGAATTAAATTACAATTTAAAATTCAGAGCCCGAAACCGAGGCTCTGATACCAGTTGTTGGGGAATTAATTGCCCGGATCTATTCGGGATGAATATTTAAATACAAATTTAATTCTAACAATTATTACTAGCATGAATTAATCCTATATTAATTCAAATAATAATTCAACAACCAATCATGCATATAAACAATTCACATAAAACCTACGCATGTGAAATACTACGGGTTTACGTGAACTAACCTCTCGGAGTGACAACCGTTGAGAAGATGGATCCCGTTCACACGAACACACCAAAAAGCCTTCTCAAGTATTCTCTTATCCTTGTTCAACAATCTTGTGGTAGGAACTCGCGAACAATTTAACAAAAGGAAAAATAAAATTATGTTGCACCACCTTTGTGGATTTATAATTTTTTCAACACATGAAATTACATGGGGATGAAACACTCATCCACTATTTATAGATATAGGGTTGGTCGAATTTTTGGGGTGGAAATAAGATGGAAAAATCTTTTCTTGATCTTCAAAAAATCTTGAATATATCCCATATATTTTTTTCTCCATAATTAAATATTCCACAAAAATCCCAACTCCTCTTGTTATGGTATTTTTTGAAAAAATAAGGAGTAGGAATCCAAGATTTGGATCTTCTTGAATTTATGAGATATTCTTGTATTCCAAGAATACATATCTTCCATAATGTCTTTTCAAGAAAATCAAGAAAATCTTTCCTTCCCTTATTTAATCAAAATTTTCGAAAATCCCTTAACAAATAACCAAGTAAGAGATTTCTTGAATTTAATGAGATAATCTTGTATTCCAAGAATACTTATCCTCATTCCATAACAAAATTCAAAGAAAAACTTTCTCCCTCTTTTATTTATTATTTTCGAAATATTAGGAAAATTAGGAAACAATAATTTAATTTATTTTAAACACTTTTTTCAGTTATTGGACTTTATCTTTGGGCTACTTGAGGGGCCTTTAGGAGAATTGAGATTGGACCTTCTAATGGACTTTGAATATCTAATATTGAGCCACAATATTATTCAAGCCCATAAATATTAATTAATCCCACTACATAATTAATATTGCACTATCCATCTTAACCCATATTACTGTTAATATGGCTCCCGGTTATTATTTCCCGTGTTTAAAATTATCTAGCCCATTAATTAATTCAAGTCACTGAAATAGCTTTCCATTAATTAATATATTTTGTCCTTTGTCAAGGAACGGTTCATCATTATTATCCATACCGGAATCAAATTCTACTTGCAAGATTTGGTATGATAAATCTTATGAACCTCCCAAGGGGGCAAATTAAACGAAAGCGTACTCGCACACGATTCTTCGTATTAAATCTTAGCAATCACATGTGACCAGTAATATTGCCCAAGATATAAAGTATTGAATCTCATTGATTCTCTACCCGTCATAAGTCAAAGCAATAGTTACTAACCACACACGATCCTATTTAAGGAACGAAGATTGAGAAATAACGAACCAATGAGGTTTAATTCTTCCTAATTCAGTGCTGAAGAATTTATCCTCCTGTAGGTCCTATTCAGTGCATCAGTCATGCACTAGTGTAATCTCTTGGTCAAGACAAGCCAATCTGAGTCTTACACTTCAACCTTTCACCATGGATTGTTCATTTCTATCTAGGTCGTGAACAGCGTACTTTTAGTTACAAGGGACTGTTAATTTAATCTTTTGTGATCTGGTATCACTATATTAACTACAATGTAACACGTACTGTTTATTGAACAATTATGCAATAAATATATGTAACATTCAATGATATTTAAAGCATCAGTGATAAATAATTTATTTCAGTAAATACGACAGAAAATTCGGTTTGGTTATACAAAGTAAAAACATACTTTCCAGTATAACCCCAACACAGATGAGGTCCGAGAGACGGTCACATCACGGAATGTCCTCGAGTGGAGCAAGCTGTGAAAATAGTGTCGCTGATGCTATGTTTTCGGCTAATGCTAGGGACAATTTTATTGAGACACTTCGAAATGACGTCCCGCAGGTATCAAATGTGTCTCACATTTTGTAGGTCCCGAACGGGTTTTGTGAGGGTGTAAGTCTAGAGGGGAGGGGTGAATAGACTTCTAAACCTTTTCGTGCGAATCAGGTGTGATTTGCAGATTACCCGATCAGAGTGCTAGTGTATCAGTAGGAACTGATGTTCAATCTTACTGAGTGCCTGAGGGCAGATCAGTTTGATATCTGTCAGTCTAACTGAGAGTGCAGAAGCTTGTTTTAACCCGTGTGAAAAACCAGTTTTATCAATCAGATTCTTAAGTCACTTTTCAATCAGCTGACTAAGGTGTCAACCTGATCAGATTAGTTGCTTGGTGCAGACTGAGCTTAACTTAGAATATGTATGCGCTTTTAAACTTAGTTGTGTGAATAGTGTAAAGCAATAAGAAAGCAAGTAAATGCACACCAGACTTTTTATAGTGGTTCAGACGAAACTCGTCTTACGTCCACTCTTCCCTTAACACAGGGGAACCTTAACCGAACTTAACCGAGCTTAACCTAGCTTAACCTGCGGGACTTATATCCTTCACGGGATGGCCGAGATGTTTATTGAGTTCACACTCTACTGATTCTTATCGAGTTCACACTCAACCGAACTAGAAATTAGAAAACTAGAATCCCTAGTCTGAAATCTTCCGGGAACAAACTTAACCTAACTTGCGTTTGCGTAAAGAATGTTTGAGGGTTCTAACTGGAAATCTATCCTGGTGTTTTAGGTAGCCAAAGTGCTAGTGGATAGGATTTCTTGCTAAGAACAATGGGATGAACACTCTAAGAATAATCTTCAAAAATGGTGTTCTTCGAGCGGAAATTCTGAAGGCTTTTTGCTTCTTGAGAATTTGCGTTAATGATGTTATTCCGCTTTTCTCAATTTTTCATGTGATAGTTGTTGGTCTCTTTTCCTCCCTTTCGAGCAATCCCATTTTATAGACCTCGAAATCAAAGAGCCGTTGGAGAGCAATTTGAATTTCGGGCTATATTAAGTAGGTTCTAGGATATGATTGTGACGTGCTCTGATTATCAGCTTGGCCGTAGGCATGATTAGTGTCGTTTTTGTCCGCAGCGTCGTATTCCGCATTGTCAGCTCTTTTTGTGCACGTGTCGCTTTCTCCATGGCTTCGCGAGGCGCCTATTTCGATAATTTATACATTAGGCGATTGATATTCCTTTTGTAGAAGATTCGTCTTATTCGGGTGTATATTTTTATTGTCACGGTGTGTGAGTCGACTTGATCAGTAATGGCGATCGATCTACCTTGTTTGAGTCTTCGATGCATATTGTCTTAGCTCAATACTATGAGACTCTATTTGAATGTAGGTCTTGGTCTTTTGATCTTGGTGTCTCTCGAGCCTCGGTGTATTCAAATCATCTTTGAGTCTTGAGTTTGTTTCTTGAGTCTTAAGGTTTATCCGAGTCTTGAGTTCATCCCGAGTCTTGAGTGTCTATCCGAGTCTTTAGTTTCATCCGAGTCTTCGTGTTCATCCGAGTCTTCGTGTTCTTCGTCTTCACCGATCTTTCGACTTCTTGTCTTCTGATTTGTTCTTAGTCTTCTGATCATCTGACCTTATCTGGGTCATCTGATACTTCGACCTGACCTATACATATTGAGTTCCCCCTCAATATGTGACCTATCTTTTACATCAGCTATCTATACATTTCAGCTGGTCATCTTAATGATTCTAAGTCATCATTAACCTAATGTGTCCGATGGTCCTATTACAACCTGTTTTGGAACTTCCATCAAAACTAAAATACAGATTTCCCAACAATTTCCCCCTTTTTAATGAAACCAAAACACTTAATCAGAAAAACAGATACCATGAATGGAAATGTAGATAATGTAAACAGTACATACCTCAGAAGACATTGAGATGTTGTCTTAGAATCAGTGAGATGGAATATTTCATTCGGATAGGTGTGTGCATTATAGAATACATGAAAAGCGTACCTATCATCTGATTCCAAGTTGTCTTCCTCAGGTGTACTTGAACATTTGTAGTTCTTTGGTGATGCCAAACATCTTGTACATCCTTTGCATTAGTTTGTCCAGCTCTTCTCTTCTATGGATCCCTCATTTTTCAGCAAATCCATAGTAGGTATTTTTGAACTTAACATGATCTAGCTTTTTGTCTGGACGCAAAGGTGGAAGGAGTACTTCAAAGGGTGGAGCTTCTGGTATCAGTGACATGATCTTGCCTTCTTTCATCACTGTCTGGTAGAAGTCTGGATACTTTGTTTCTAACCAGTTCCGGAATTCATCATCATTTTCAGTCTGATCTTGATGAATTGGAATCTTCTCCAGGATGTAGACGTCACATAGCCATTTCTCCTCGATCCGATCCCATTCGAAGCAGATCTGGCCGTCTGTGAGAGGATGTCTTTAATAGGTCTTGGGAAGGGCATTCTTCTCCCAAACAATCTCTCTGCTTTGCGACCGTTCTTCCTCTTCCGCCGGATGTAAGCGATGTTCAGTCCCTTAGCCTCTGCTAATTTCTTCTTCTTGATGGCGACCTCTCTTATTCTCTGTCGTGTTTGCTCTTGAACTTGTTCAGGAGTCATCTGGCTTTTGGTAGAGAATAGGTGGCCTTGTCTCTGATCTTCATGATTTCTTTCACCATCTTGCCTTTGCCTTTATTTCTCCTCGAGTGCTTTCGGAGTTCATCTTGTTCGTCTTCTTGAGCTAACTTCTTAGCGAGTTCAAGGCTCTTGGCCTGATCATCAGTTTCCATTATTTTCTGTACGAACGAAGAAAAGTCTTCAATCTTGTCGACTCTGGCAGTAATCTACGAAAAAAAGCGGTTTTACGCTTTCGATGATCTCTTTGCTATATTTCTCCCGGTTTCCTTCACTTGAAAGAGATCGATGAGATCGATAAATGGAGATGGATTAAATAGCTATTAGCAAGTCGAGATCTGATGGTTTTCGGTAGAGATGAAATTATTTACCAAGCGTATATGTTTTTTCTTGTTGGGGAATGAGTGCGCAGATCTATTAGGGGTGAATATTTAAATATAAATTTAATTCATTAATTATTACTAGCATGAATTAATCTATATTAATTCAAATAATAATTGCAACAACATATCATGCATATAAAATGCCACGTAAAACCTTTCTTGATGCGGAATCTACGGGTTTATGTGAGCGTACCTCTCGGGATGGCGGTGACTTGATCGGACGGACTAACAAAAGGACTTCCTAAAGTATTCCCTTAGCCCTTGCTCAACTATCCGGTGGAAGAACACTTGTCGAACAATTAACAAAAAGAAAAAAATAAACTTTGTTTGCTGCACCTTTGTGGATTTGCTAATATTTCCGGCACATGGAATTGTACTTGGGAATGAAACAATCATCCCCTATTTATAAGAGGGGAGTGGTCAGAAATTTCTAGTGGAAAAACAATGTGGGAAAAGACTTTTCTTGATCCAAAAATCTTGAATATATCTCCTATATTTTTTTTTCCATAATTAAAATATTCCACAAAAATAAATTGTTTATCTATTAAATATGGATTTTAAAAATTTAGCGTGTGCTCAAGAAAGAGACCAGATTTGGATCTTCTTGAATTTATGAGATATTCTTGTATTTTTGTAACTAAAATACATTCTTCTTAGATAAATTTTTCAAGAAAATCAAGAAAATCTTTCTAGACCAAGATATTTTCATCTTTTTGAAAAATACATATGGATAAACCATGTGGGATAATTTCTTGAAATTTAATGAAGAATAATCTTGTATTCTTAAATCATTCCATAATAGATCACGGGGATAACAAAATTCAAAGAAAATCTTTCTCCCAACTTCATCCATAATTTTCGAGAAAATTTCAAGGAAAATTAAGCAACAATATTTATTTTATTTTAATAATTTTTAGGTTAATGGACTATATGTTGGGCTACTCGGGGGGCCTTTGGGATTTTAAGATTGGACCTTCTAATGGATCTTGAATATCTAAGTTTTATCATACCAAATAATTCAAGCCCATAAATATTAATTAAGATGGATAATTAATATTGAATCCATCTTAACCCGTATTAAGGACAAAAGATATTAATTAACGGAAAGTGTTTAAGATTAAAGGCCCATTAATTAATTAAAGGGCTAGAAATAATGACCGGAGTCATAATTAATATCTTTTACGGGTTAAGATGGATGGTTCAATATTATTATTATGTAAAACAAATTAATTAATATTTTGGTATGATAAATCTTATGAACCTCTCAATATTAGATAAACAAGATCCACTAGAAGGTCCATTCTTAATTATTAAATCTTAGCGAAAGCATGTGACCAATAATATTGTCCAATAAAACTATTGAATCTCTCTTTGATTTAAAATAAAATAAATTTTGTTGCTTATATCTATTTAAATTTTCGAAAAATTATGGATAAAAGAGGAGAAAGATTTTCTTGTTTTGAATTTTGTTATGGAATGAAGATATGTATTCTTGGAATACAAGATTATCTCATTAAATTCAAGAAATCCTCCACTTGGTTATCTATATAGCCTTAATTTCAAATTTAAAAAATATTGGACAAGAAAGATTTTCTTAATTTTCTTGAAAAGATATTATGGAAGATATGTATTTCATTGAAATACAAGAATATCTCATAAATTCAAGAAGATCCAAATCTTGGATTCTTGTAACACTTAATTTTCAAAAATCATCCATATATTGAGGATTGGGATTTTTGTGAATATTTTAATTATGGGAAAAATAATATAAGGGATATATTCAAGATTTCAATCATACCAAAAAAAGTGATTTTTCCCACATTGAAATATCACTAAAATTTCGACCACCTCCCTCTTATAAATAGGGGATGATTAGTTCATTCCCAAGTACAATTCCATCAAAAAAATTAGCAAATCCACATGTGGTGCAACAAAGTTTATTTTTTGCTTTTGTTAATTGTTCATGAAAGTATCCTTCCAATTTGGATTGTTGAGCAAGGGCTAAGGGAATACTTGGGAAGTCCTTTGGTTAGTCCGTCCGGATCAAGTCACCGCCATCCCGAGAGGTACGCTCACATAAACTCGTAGATTCCGCATGAGAGGTTTTACGTGGCTTTTTATATGCATGATATGTTGTTGCAATTATTATTTGAATTAATATAAGATTAATTCATGCTAGTAATAATTAATGAATTAAATTTGTATTTAAATATTCACCCCAAATAGATCTCAGGTAAATCATTCCCCAACAATAAACAATTTATTTCAAGAATAAGTCTCAAAATTCTGGGCCGATTATAAAGTAAAAAGCATACTTTCAAAGATAATCCCAACAAACTCCCACTTATACTCAAAGTCCGCTTTTAAGTATACTACAACATGTTCACAGAGTCCGTGACATCTAATGTCACCTACACTAACCTAATAATTTCTCCCAATGTCCATTCCACTCACATGTAACACCCATTCTCACAATGTATTCAGAGGCGACGCTTTTTAGAACGGATCCGCCAGTCGCCCCGTGACGCTATCTTGCCACATCTATATCTCCTCTCTTAACGATTTCTCGTATAAGATGTCTTTCCTTTAATGTATTTGTTTGACTCGTGGACTCTTGGTTCTCTTAAATTTGCAACTGCCCCTAGCAGATATTGCTAGACAAATTCAGAACACCATCCAAGTCCACTAAGAAGATCTAGAGCCCAATCGATTCTTTTACTACTTCAAAAGCAGCTACTTACCCGACTTCCATGGTTGAGTCAGTGATGCATTTCTGCTTCACACTCGTCCATTTGATGGCTACACTTCCCAAATGGAAACACACTAACTGGGGCAGATAATTTCTGGAATCTAAATCTGATTGGAAATTCGAGTCCGTGTACCCGATGGGGATTGGAGTATATGACTGATAAAACAACATTCTATCCCGAGTTATTTTCAGACACTTCAGAATGTTTTTAACTGTCGTCCAATGCACTTTCCCTGGGTTACTTCGATATCTTACCACCAGGCCTACTGCAAAGCAGATATTCGGTCTCGTACACAGCATTGCATACATAGGGTTTCCGACAGCCGAAGCACAAGGAAGACCTTTCATGTCATTTATCTCCTTTTTCGTCTTAGGGGACATTTTCTTAGATAGATGGATTCCAAGTCTGAAAGGTACGAAGCCTTTCTTGGAATCTTGCATGCTGAAGCGTTTCAAGACAGTGTCTATGTATGAAACTTGCGATAACCCGATCATCCTTTTCTTGGGATCTTGATCCCAAGGATGTGTCCGGCTTTCCCTAAGTCTTTCATATCAAACTGTTTTGAAAACCATGCCCTTACGTCTGATCACACCTTCACATCGTTCCCGATGATCACAATGTCATCTACGTATAGTACTAAGAATACAAATGCAGTTCCGACACACTTTTTATACACACAACTTTCAAACTTGTTTTGATCAAACCCATAAGACTTTATTACATGATCAAAACTTTGGTTCCAAGCTCTGGATGCTTGTTTGAGTCCGTAAATGGACTTCTTGAGCTCACAAACAAGATGTTCTTGGCCTGTTTCAATGAAACCTTGGGGTTGTTGCATATAGATCTCTCCATCAAGACTTCCGTTAAGGAAAACTGTCTTGACATCCATTTGCCAGATTTTAAAGTCGAAATGCGCAGAAATCGATAAGAGAATTCGGATGGACTTAAACATGGCTATGGGCGAAAAAGTTTCCTCATAATCGATCCCTTCTTTCTGAGTATAACCTTTCGCCACTAGTCTTGCTTTAAAAGTTTCAACCATCCCGTCCGGTCCTCTTTTCTTCTTATATACCCACTTGCATTCAATGGGTTTGACCCCATTAAGTGGTTCGATTAGCTCCCACACTCTATTATGAAACATAGAACCCATTTCGGCTTTCATTGCTGTTTACCAAGAATCTGCATTCTTATCTTGGAGTGCCTCGTCATATATCCATGGGTCTGATTCGTCTTGTCCAGGAATCAAGTCCGAGGACTCTCCTATTCCCATGAATCTCTCGGGCTGACTAACAACCCTCCCACTATGACGAGGCTCCGGTTGTGAAAACGTATCATTTGGTATATCATCTAGTACTATTGGCACTGAGGTTTGCCCTCTAAGCTCATTTAAGGTAATCTCACTTCTGGGTTTTCTTCGGTTCATATAGTCTCCTTCAAAAAATCTAAAGTGGGTGCGGATGACCATCTTTTGATCTTTGGGACTATAGAACATACACCCTTTTGTTTCCTCGGGGTATCCTACAAACAGCCTTAATTCTGATCGAAGATCTAATTTACCGGTTTCCTTGTCCAACACGTAGGCCGAACACCCCCAAATTCTCATGTGTCTCATACTAGGCTTGCGCCTGGTTCACAATTCGTTGGGAGCTTTGGGAACCGATTTGGATAGCACCAAGTTCAGAATGTAAATCGTTGTTTCCAAGGTATGACCCCAGAACGACTCGGGAAGATCCGCATAACTCATCATTGATCTAACCATTTCCAAAAGAATTATGTTTCTTCGCTCTGCAACCCCGTTTTATTGAGGGGTTCCGGGTCCAGTAAGCTGGGATACAATCCCTTCATCAGATAAGTAGTTCAAAAACTCATCGCTGAGGTATTCGCCTCCATGATCAGATCGTAGAGACTTGATACGTTTTTTCCTATGATTCTCTGTTTGAGCCTTAAATTCTTAGAATTTCTCAAAGGTCTCAGATTCATGCTTCATAAGGAAAATGTAACCGTACCTTGAGTAATCATCAATAAAATTACTCATAACCTCCTCTTGCTTTGGTTGACATTGGACTACATACATCTGTGTGAACGATCTCTAACATTTCTTTGGCCCTATTCCCCTTGGCTCCAAATGTCCTCTTGGTCAAATTACTCTCCAAACATGATTCGCAGGTTGGAATTTGTTCAACTTGGAGATGCTCCAGTGAACCATCTTTCACCAACCTTTGGATCCTCTTTGGATTTATATGACCTAATCTTAGATGCCAAAGAAGTGTCTCGTTCACGTCTGATGAACGTTTTCTTTTCTTAGAAATAGTTGATGTGTTATAGGATACATTTCGTGAGTGGTGTGCACAGTTAATTGTATAGAGATCATTCAACAACGTTCCATGACAGATAAATTTATCAAAAGAAAAATGGTAACAACTTTATTAAAAAGTAACCAAATATCCATAAAAAAAGTTTAGAAACTGAAAACGAATTCTTTCTAAAATTCCGGAACGTAAAGAATATCTCAAAATTAAAACTATGTCTTCAAAAGACAGGTGCACTTCTCCCACTGCTTCAGCTGCCACTCTCGTAGCATCGCCCAGTGTGACGAGGACCTCACTCCCACTAAGTTGTCGGGTCCGCTTGAACCCCTGTAATGTGAAACAACCATGATTAGTGGATCTCGTATCCACCACCCACAAAATGGGAGGCATACGCCGCTAAACAAGTTTCAACAACTAGTGCGTGAGAATTACCTTTCTTTCCATCCCTTTTGGGTCTGGAACAGGCTGACCTCCAATGTCCTTTCTCACCACAGTTGAAGCACTTCCCCTTAGCTGGCTTGTTCACTCCACCACCCTTCTTCACCTTATCTTTGTCATTGGCAACACTTGAGTTCACTTGCTTGTGGCCTTTGTTCCTTTTCTTGTTCTTACCACCCCTTGGTCTAGAAGAAGAAGAAGGTACGTTTGCCACCAAGGCTTGGCTCTTCTGCCCCAATATCGCCTCTGCCGAGACTAAAGCTTGCAACAAATCAGGCATCGAGAACTTTTGATTATTCATCTGGTAGTTCAACCTGAACTGTTCAAAGCTTTTCGGCAGAGAGTGGAGCACGAAATCGATTTGGGTCTCGATATCGTATTCAGCGCCAAGTACCTCAAGTTTATTAAGGTGAGCCATCATCTGGAGAACGTGCTCCCTTACGGGCGTTCCCTCCACCATTTTCATAGAGAGCAAGTCCCTCATGGTGATCTGACGAGCCACACGATTCTGATGTTGAAACATCGCTTTAAGACTAGTCATGATTCCCGCAGCGGTCTCAACGTTCTGGTGTTGGTGTTGCAACACATCTGACATAGAAGCCAAGATGGTACACTTTGCCATTTCGTTAGACCGCTCCCAGTCAGCATACTCTTTCTTAACCATTTTAGTGGACTCATCTGATGGTTTATCCGGTTTAGGTGTGGTCGAACCCGATTATGGCTTTGTGCGATGAGGACAATAGTGAGTTTTCGATTCCAATCAAAAAAATTTTCTCCAGTGAGCAAATTGTCTTTCAGTATATTGAATAGTGGATTAAAAGGTTGCGACATGATTAACTGAAATAAATAATAACATGCATAAGCACAAGTTTATCACAAGGTTCGATCACATGCATCATATTAAAATCTCAAAAAAATATGAACATGCATCAGCCAACATCTCAAAACAGTTTAAATAAGCCACGTTGGGTGGGTCATTATTTAAACACATTCAAGCAGGTTACAAACAAGAACAGTTACAAACCTTTAATATCCAGATTAATAGTTGGCTCCCACTTGACCAATATAAAATTGACAGGGACTTCGGAGAAATATATGCATATCAATTTTATACCTAAGTAATAACCATGATTAAATACAGGATTATTATTTTGCTTTGATCGAGCCTCGTTGGGAGGGTCATCGTCGCCACTAGTAATAACCCACAATCATCCGTTTGGAATTCATTCATGTGAAACCTATCTTTTGACCATCCCGTTGGGGGAATTTCTCCAAAAGAATTCACAAATAAATAAATCATGGAGGTCAAAATTAATTCAATTTTATTATCCGGAATAAAATTGTCAATTAATTATTTAAACATACTTAGTAATTTTGAAGGTGAGATTTTTCCATTTGGCAACCCTCATGCAAACACATTTAAACAAATTAAATAAAGCATAAGATAGCACAAAAAAAATCAAGCAAAACAGAAAAATAAACATATTGGGCACAAATTATCCAATTGTCATGGTTTGATTTTTCTTGACTTGATCTTTGAAGAAACACGTCTCGAATTTCTCCCACTCGTTCGTCTCGAAAAAAATACTTCGTCTCAAACGCCACGCCAGCATCTCGGTAGGGATGCACGCCCAGATCCCGCCCGCCACTTTCGGGCGGGACCTCGGCGACTCGGCATCGCCAGCGGCAGGCCCTCATGCGACGCCAAGAAAGCGTCGACAGCATCGGCAGATATCGTCGGCGACGCTACAAGATCCAAGGCGTCATTCGGCCGCCTCGGCCTCGCCCGCCCCGCTGCATCCACCCCATCCGCTGCTTCGGCCAAGACCGCGCAAGCCCGTCGTGCGTTTTCTCCTACGTCGGCCCGCCCTGCGCCCATGCGTGCAATACAAGGCCGCTTATGCTCGGTTCTCGATTTCGTCATTTAATTTTTCGTCTTCTTTGTTCCCCGATCCGATTATAATTTATTTACAAAAATAAATAAACCTAGATCTAGACTAGTCTATTACATTGATCACATCAAACAAATCCTAGTCTACTCGTGGATTTTCTCAAGAGGCAAAACAAATCCGAACGAATTGAATTAAAAAAAAACACAGTTTATATGCATGCAAAAATAAACATTAAAATCCATGACAATTGGATATCTGCAAAACAGATCTAACAGTTCTACTATCCAATTTCAAATTTAATGTCCGCGAATTAAATTACAATTTAAAAAATTCAGAGCCCGAAACCGTGGCTCTGATACCAGTTGTTGGGGAATGAGTTGCACAGATCTATTCGGGGTGAATATTTAAATACAAATTTAATTCATTAATTATTACTAGCATGAATTAATCCTATATTAATTCAAATAATAATTGCAACAACATATCATGCATATAAAAAGCCACGTAAAACCTACGCATGCGGAATCTACGGGTTTACGTGAACGTACCTCTCGGGATGGCAGTGACTTTGGTCGGACGGACTAACCAAAAGGACTTCCCAAGTATTCCCTTAGCCCTTGCTCAACTATACGGTAGAAGGACACTTGTCGAACAATTAACAAAAGGAAAAAATAAACTTTGTTGCACCACCTTTGTGGATTTGCTAATATTTCCAGCACATGGAATTGTACTTGGGAATGAAACAATCATCCCCTATTTATAAGAGGGAGGTGGTCGAAATTTCTAGTGGAAAAATAATGTGGGAAAAGACTTTTCTTGGTCACCAAGAAATCTTGAATATATCTCTTATATTCATTTTCCCATAATTAAAATATTCCACAAAAATCCCACTTCCTCTATTATATGGATTTTCGAAAATTTAGTGTGTGCAAGAATCCAAGATTTGGATCTTCTTGAATTTATGAGATATTCTTGTATTTCAAGAAATACATATCTTCCATAATATTTTTTCAAGAAAATCAAGAAAATCTTTCTTGCCCACTATATTTTCATCTTTTTCGAAAAATACATATGGATAAACCATGTGGGAGATTTCTTGAATTTAATGAGATAATCTTGTATTCCAATAATACATATCTTCATTCCATAACAAAATTCAAAGAAAATCTTTCTCCCAACTTCATCCATAATTTTAGAAAATTTCAAGGAAAATTAAGCAACAATATTTATTTTATTTTAATCACATTTTCAGTTAATGGACTATATGTTGGGCTACTCAGGGGGCCTTTAGGAGAATTAAGATTGGACCTTCTAATGGATCTTGAATATCTAATATTGAGCCACAATATAATTCAAGCCCATAAATATTAATTAATCCCACTACATAATTAATATCAGACTATCCATCTTAACCCATATTACAGTCAATATGGCTCCGGTCATTATTTTCCGTGTTTAAGATTATCTAGCCCATTAATTAATTCAAGCCCTTTGAAATAACTTTCCGTTAATTAATATCTTTTGTCCTTGGTCGAGGAACGGTTCAACATTATTATCCATCTGGGAAACAAATTCCACTTGCAAGATTTGGTATGATAAAGCTTATGAACCTCCCAAGGGGGCAAATCAAACAAGCGTACTTGCACACACGATTCTTCAGTATTAAATCTTAGAAATCACATGTGACCAATAATATTGCCCAAGATAAAAAAGTATTGAATCTCTCTTTGATTCGCTACCCATGATAAGTCAAAGCAATAGTTACCAATCCCACGTGATCCTATTTAAGGGACAAAGGTTAAGAAACAAAGAACCACCGAGGTCTAATTCTTCCTTGTTGATTCAAGAATTTATCCTCCCCAGAGGGTCCTATTCAACAAGATCATCATCATGCACTAGTGTAATCTCTTGGTCAAGACACACCAATCGAGCCTTACACCTCAACCTTTTCGTGATGGGTTGTTCATTCCCATCTAGGTCGTGAATGGCGTACTTTTTTAGTTACAAGGGATTTGTTAATTTAATCTTCGTGATCCGTATCAATAAATTAACTACAATGTAACACGATTTAATTATTGAGAAGTTATGCAAATAAATATATGTAACATTCAATCATATTTAAAGCATCAGTGATAAACAATTTATTTCATTAAATAAGTCTGAAAATTCAGTTTCGATTATACAAAGTAAAAAGTATACTTTTCAGTATAATCCCAACATTTCTTCCTTCTCTTTATTCTCATGTCCTTCCCCCTTTTTGGTTTCATCAAAGAGGTTGGACATCTTGCAGTTCAGAGCAGTTAATTGCCATGAGATCTCCTCTCTGAGTTCCTCGACAACAAGAGGTGTAATCTGAACGGTGGCAGAAGGTGCAGGAGTGAAGAAGCGTCTGAGAGCAATTTTGATTTCCTGTCTTGCTCGTTCTGTAGAAGCTAAAAAATGTTTCCAACCCATATCCATGTTGTTGTTAGTTTTGTCCAAGGATGCCCAGACACTTTCCAAAAGTACATGTGTCTGATTGAGCATCTCTGTCTGAACTGTGAGTTTGTCAGACTGGAGTTTGAGCTTCTCAGCAAGAGGATTTACTAGTTGCATTACTTCAGCAAGGATGGCATTGTGCATCCCAACTGTGTGACTTCGTTCCTTGTCAACTAGTTTTGCTTGCTCATCTTCAAATCGCTTCATCAGATCTGTTGTGAGCGCTGCGAATTTGTCTTCAAATGCAGCCTTGATCCCATCCTGAATCTTCTCAGTATAATGATCTAGGGTATCAGAGCTCATCGTAGCAGTCTGGTCAGATGTTGAAGCCTTGCCAAGTCGGGTCTCATCTGCAGCACCCATTCTTGGTTCATCGGCAGCTCCCTCATGATCTGTAGGAGGTTGAACGGTTTCCTCACTGTTATCAGCAATTTCAGACCTTTCGTGAATCAACCATCTGATATCATCGTCAGATGCTAATTCAACAGCACTTTCAATCCCAGCAGTGTTCAAGCACTTCAACTCCAAGTCTACAAAGAAATCTGATCCCAGAGTTGTCATGAGAATCAGAAATTCTTCAATGTTTTTTAGTCTGATATCCCTCCAGAACACAATCTCTTCTATCTGTTGCTGGATGCCAGGATGTTGATCCAACTCAGGGCATAGATCCAGCAGATATTCCTTGATTTGTTGCTTCATTATCCTTATGATGGTGCTTTCTGGAGCAGGTGAAGCAAGCACGGTTCTGGTATTGAAGGGATTATGAGAGACGGACACTCGCTTGTCGGATCTCTCAGGCTCCTGTGACTTGATTGGAGATTGGGATATTTGTGGGGATATGTGTGGTTCGTTTCAGTGTTTTGAGGGTGTTCAGTTTCCTGAACGGGTTGATTGATTGGTGGTGTGGGACATCTTGGTGATCTGATAGGCGAGGGTGAGGGTGAGAAGGTTTTGTGTGGAGGTGATGATGATTTTTGAAGAGAGGGTGATGGTGATTTGGAAGCGGGCGTTGGCGATCTTTCTCTTTGGAAGATCTTGGTGAGAGGTAGAGAATCAGATGGTGATTCTTCCTCAGATTGCTCCACTTTTGTCCTTCTGACAGATTTCTCTCCTTCTGCTGCGATCATCTGCTCTTCCCTTACTTCTCTGATAGTTGGCTTAGAGCGGACTGCTATCTCTTCTTCTGATCTTACTTTCATCAGATCCTTCGTTCTGCTGACTTGCTGGGCAGAACTTGGAGCAGTTTTCAGAGGAGATAAGACTCTCTTCTGACTTTTCCGCTGAGCATCTGGTTTCTTGGCCATATCCTTCCTCTTCATCCTCTTTTCGGGAATGGCCTCTTCCTGCACTTCAGACGATGCAGTTGCCTTATCTTTTCCATTCTTTTCTCCCTTGGGTTTGGGCACATAAGGAGTTGGATCCTCATCAGATTGTCCAGGTAGGGACTCATCTTTGCCCAATATGGCCTTGTGCTTTGCTTGGTAAATCTTTGCTCCATTCTCGTTCCATTTATAATTATGTGGCAGCTTATCTGACAGAATGATAGAGATTTTGTGTATGAATGAGCACTTGGAAGATAAGCACACTTCATTGCTCTGGGTTAGTTCGAACTTCCCGGAGTCTCTTCTCAGTCTTGCTTTGACCATACCCAACCAATCGATATCTGAAGCCTTCTTGATTATTGCAGCCATGACACTTATCTTGTACGAAGTGACTGCATCAAGACTGTAGGTTGAGCACATGATCACCTTCTGAACAATCTCAAGAAGAAGGCGATATTTTCTCTTCAGATAGGAGGCTTTGACGTTCATCGTGTTCTCCTTATTTGCTGGTCTCAATAGCTCGGCTTCAAGAAATCCCTTTTCTCCTACCACAGTCGTGTAGGTCTCTGGATTGATTCTTCCTCGAGTTAGGCCGAATATCCTCTGGAGATCGTCATTCGACACTCGCACTTTCACTCCTCCGACGGAAGAAATCAGGTCAGCATCAATGTCTTCATCCCTCTACAGATTGTATAGAAACTCCAGAGCTTCATGTGTGTGGACGATGTTCTGATGTGTAGAGCAATAGCGTTCAAGTCCACACGCTCGCAAGCACTCCAGAATTTCCAGCGATTCAGGGTCTGAGGTGATGGTGAAGACTACGTACTTTTCATCAACGATGTCTTTCTTCATCGATGAAAAATTGCAGAACTTTTTCCCTTGGCCCGGTCGTGGAATAAGATATGTCATTTCTGTATGATATGCAAAATGATATTTGTTGGGATTATACTGGAAAGTATGCTTTTACTTTGTATAATCGAAACTGAATTTTCAGACTTATTTACTGAAATAAATTGTTTATCACTAATGCTTTAAATATTATCGAATGTTACATATATTTACTGCATAACTGTTTAATAAGTCGTACGTGTTATATTGTAGTTAATTTAGTGATACCAGATCACAGAAGATTAAATTAACAGTCCCTTGTAACTAAAAGTACGTTATTCACGACATAGATGGAAATGAACAACCCATCGTGAAAGGTTGAAGTGTAATGCTCAGATTGGCTTGTCTTGACCAAGAGATTACACTAGTGCATGATCGATGCCAATTTGAATAGGACCTACTGAGGAGGATAAATTCTTGTAACCGAACAAGGAAGAATTAGACCTCGAGAGTTCGTTGTTTCTTAATCTTCGTCCCTTATATAGGATCACGTGGGATTGGTAACTATTGCTTTGACTTATCATGGGTAGCGAATCAATGAGATTCAATACTTTTTATCTTGGTCAATATTATTAGTCACATGTGATTGCTAAGATTTAATCTGAAGAATCGTGTGCAAAAAGTAACGCTTGTTTGATTTGCCCCCTGGAAGGTTCATAAGCTTTTATCATACCAAATTTTGCAAGTGGAATTAGTTTAGGTATGGATAATAATGTTGAACCGTTCCTTGACCAAGGATAAAAGATATTAATTAATGGAAAGCTATTTTAGTGGCTTGAATTAATTAATGGGCTAGATAATCTTAAACACGGGAAATAATGACCGGGAGTCATATTGACTGTAATATGGGTTAAGATGGATAGTGCAATATTAATTATGTAGTGGAATTAATTAATATATATGGGCTTGAATTATATTGTGGCTCAATATTAGATATTCAAGGTCCATTAGAAGGTCCAATCTTAATTCTCCTAAAGGCCCCCTGAGTAGCCCAACAAATAGTCCAATAACTGAAAAAGGTGATTAAAATAAAATAAATATTGTTGCTTATTTTTCCTATAAAATTTTGAAAATTATGGATTAGTTGGGAGAAAGATTTTCTTTGAATTTTGTTATGGAATGAAGATATGTATTCTTGGAATACAAGATTATCTCATTAAATTCAAGAAATCTCCCACTTGGTTATTCATAAGGGAAATTTCGAAAATTTTTAAAATATAGTGGGCAAGAAAGATTTTCTTGATTTTCTTGAAAAGATATTATGGAAGATATGTATTTCTTTAAATACAAGAATATCTCATAAATTCAAGAAGATCCGAATCTTGGATTCTTGCATCAATTATTTTCGAAAATTATCCATATTGAGGAGGTGGGATTTTTGTGGAATATTTTAATTATGGGAAAAAGAATATAGGAGATATATTCAAGATTTCTTGGTGATCAAGAAAAGTCTTTTCCCACATTATTTTTTCACTGAAAAAATCGACCACTCCTCACCTATAAATAGGGGATGATTCTTTCATTCCCAAGTACAATTCCATGTGCTGGAAAAATTAGCAAATCCACATAAGTGGTGCAACAAAGTATATTTTTTCCTTTTTTTGTTAATTGTTCGACAAGTTTCCTTCCACCGGATAGTTGAGCAAGGGCTAAGGGAATACTTGGGAAGTCCTTTTGGTTAGTCCGTCCAACCAAATTCACTGCCATCCCGAGAGGTACGTTCACGTAAACCCGTAGATTCCGCATGCGTAGGTTTTACGTGGCTTATTATATGCATGATATGTTGTTGCAATTATTATTTGAATTAATATAGGATTAATTCATGCTAGTAATAATTAAAGAATTAAATTTGTATTTAAATATTCACCCCGAATAGATCTGTGCAACCTATTTCCCAACAACTGGTATCAGAGCCACGGTTTCGGGCTCTGAATTTTTTTAAATTGTAATTTAATTCGTGGACATTAAATTTGAAATTGGATAGTAGAATTGCTAGATCTGTTTTGCAGGTATCCAATTGTCATGGAATTTAATGTGTTTATTTATGCATGCATATAAACTGTGTTTTTAATTCGATTCGTTCGGATTCGTTTTGCCTCGTGAGAAAATCCACGAGTAGATTAGAATTTGTTTGATTTGATCAATGTAATAGACTAGTCTAGATCTAGGTTTATTTATTTTTTTGTAAATAAATTGAAACCGGATCGAAAACGAGGACGGAGACGAAGAATTAAAGGATGAAATCCAGAACCACGGGCCGCTACCGCAAGCATAAAGCCTTAGTGGTGAGGCCGGTGGCCGAGCGCACATGAGGAAACAGTGCGTGCACAAGACGAATAAAAGCCTGCGATGCGCACACTGCTTGCCAGAGGGCCGAGCGGCGAGATTCGTCCAGACGGGGGCGCTGCGTGGGGACGCTGGCGCCGCCGAGGTCGGGGGCGAGGCGGAGGCGGGCGAAGCGTGGCGTGGATCTGCCGAGGACTATTGCCGACCGCCGAGGACTATTGCCGCCTCGCCGAGACCGCCGAGACTCAGCCGAGACGCAGCCGTCGGCGGTGCCGAGGTCGGTCTAGCCAGCTGCCCGGCCGGGCGGGATCATCCCGGCCGCGCATTGCGCATGCGTTTGGAGATGAAGTATTTTTCGAGACGATCGAGTGGGGAGAAATCGAGGGCGTGTTTCTTCAAGATCAAGCCAAGAAAAATCAAACCATGACAATTGGATAATTTGTGCCCAATATGTTTATTTTTTTTGCAGCTTGATTTATTTGTGCTATCTTATGCTTTATTTAATTTGTTTAAATGTGTTTGCATGAGAGTTGCCCAAATGGAAAAATCTCACCTTAAAAATTACTAAGTGTGTTTAAATAATTAATTGACAATTTTTTTCCGGATAATAAAATTGAATTAATTTTGACCTCCATGATTTATTCATTTGTGAATTCTTTTGGAGAAATTTCCCCCACGGGACGGTCAAAAGATAGCTTTCACATTAATGAATTCCAAACGGATAATTGTGGGTTATTACTAGTGGCGACGATGACCCTCCACACGAGGCTCGATCAAAGCGAAATAATAATCTTGTATTTAATCATGGTTATTACTTAGGTATAAAATTGATATGCATATACTTCCCCGAAGTCCCTGTCAATTTTATATTGGTCAAGTGGGAGCCAACTATTAATCTGGATATTAAAGGTTTGTAATTGTTCTTGTTTGTAACCTGCATGAATGTGTTTAAATAATGACCCACCCAACGTGGCTTATTTAAACTGTTTTGAGATATTGGTTGATGCATGTTTATATTTTTTTTGAGATTTTAATATGATGCATGTGATCGAACCTTGTGATATATTTGTGCTTATGCATGTTATTATTTATTTCAGTTCATCATGTCGCAACTTTTTAATCCACTGTTCAATATACTAAAAGACAATTTGCTCACTGGAGAAAATTTTGTTGATTGGAATCGAAAACTCACTATTGTCCTCACTACACAAAGCCATAACTGGGTTCTGACCACACCTAAACCAGATAAACCATCAGATGAGTCCACTAAAACGGTTAAGAAAGAGTATGCTGACTGGGAGCGGTCTAACGATATAGCAAAGTGTACCATCTTGGCTTCTATGTCAGATGTGTTGCAACACCAACACCAGAACATTGAGACCGTTGCGGAAATCATGACTAGTCTTAAAGCGATGTTTCAACATCAGAACCGTGTGGCTCGTCAGATCACCATGAGGGACTTCCTCTCTATGAAAATGGTGGAGGGAACGCCCGTAAGGGAGCACGTTCTCCAGATGATGGCTCACCTTAATAAACTTGAGGTACTTGTCGCTGAATATGATATCGAGACCCAAATCGATTTCGTGCTCCATTCTTTGCCGAAAAGCTTTGAACAGTTCAGGTTGAACTACCAGATGAATAATCAGAAGTTCTCGATGCCTGAACTGTTGCAAGCTTTAGTCTCGGCAGAGGCGATATTGGGGCAGAAGAGCCAAGCCTTGATGGCAAACGGACCTTCTTCTTCTTCTAGACCAAGGGGTGGTAAGAACGAGAAAAGGAACAAAGGCCACAAGCAAGTGAACTCAAGTGTTGCCAGTGGCAAAGATAAGGTGAAGAAGGGTGGTGGAGTGAACAAGCTAGCTAAGGGGAAGTGCTTCAACTGCGGTGAGAAAGGACATTGGAGGTCAGCCTGTTCCAGACCCAAAAGGGATGGAAAGAAAGGTAATTCTCACGCACTAGTTGCTGAAACTTGTTTAGCGGCGTATGCCTCCCATTTTGTGGGTGGTGGATAGGGGATCCACTAATCATGTTTGTTTCACATTACAGGGGTTCAAGCGGACCCGGCAACTTAGTGGGAGTGAGGTCCTCATCACATTGGGCGATGCTACGAGAGTGGCAGCTGAAGCAGTGGGAGAAGTGCACCTGTCTTTTGAAGACAGAGTTTTATTTTGAGATATTCTTTACGTTCTGGATTTTTAGAAAGAATTCATTTTCAGTTTCTAAACTTTTATGATGGATATTCGGTTACTTTTTAATAAAGTTGTTACCATTTTTCTTTTTGATATATTTATCTATCATGGAACGTTGTTGAATGATCTCTATACAATTAACTGTGCACACCACTCACGAAATGTATCCTATAACATATCAACTATTTCCGAGAAAAGAAAACGTTCATCAGACGTGAACGAAACACTTCTTTGGCATCTAAGATTGGGTCATATAAATCCAAAGAGGATCAAAAGGTTGGTGAGAGACGGTTCACTAGGGCTTCTCCAAGTTGAACCGATTCCAACCTGTGAATCATGTTTGGAGGGTAAAATGACCAAGAGGGCATTTGGAGCCAATGGGGAATAGGGCCAAAGAAGTGTTAGAGATCATTCACATAGATGTATGTGGTCCAATGTCAACCAAAGCAAGAGGAGGTTATGAGTATTCTTATTGATGATTACTCAAGGTACGGTTACATTTTCCTTATGAAGCATAAATCTGAGACTTTTGATAAATTCAAAGAATTTAAGGCTCAAACAGAGAATCATAGGGAAAAATGTATCAAGTCTCTACGATCTAATCGTGGAGGCGAATACCTCAGTGATAAGTTTTTGAACCACTTATCTGATGAAGGGATTGTATCCCAGCTCACTACACCCGGAACCCCTCAACAAAACAGGGTTGCAGAGCGAGGAAACATAATTCTTTTGGAAATGGTTAGATCAATGATGAGTTATGCGGATCTTCCCGAGTCGTTCTGGGGTCATACCTTGGAAACAGCGACTTATTCTAAACTTGGTGCTATCCAATTCGGTTCCCAAAACTCCCAAAGAATTGTGGACCGGGCGCAAGCCTAGTATGATACACATGAGAATTTGGGGGTGTCCGGCCTACGTGTTGGACAAGGAAGCCGGTAAATTGGATCCTCGATCAGAATTAAGACTGTTTGTAGGATACCCCGAGGGAACAAAAGGGTGTATGTTATATGGTCCCGAAGATCAAAAGGTGGTCATCAGCACCCACTTTAGATTTTTGGAAGAAGACTATATGAACCAAAGAAAACCCAGGAGTGAGATTACCTTAAATGAGCTTAGAGGGCAAACCTCAGTGCCAACTGTACTAGATGATATACCAAACGATACGCTTTAACAACCGGAGCCTCGTCGTAGTGGGAGGGTTGTTAGACAACCCGAGAGATTCATGGGAATAGGAGAGTCCTCGGACTTGATTTCCGGACAAGACGAATCAGACCCATGGACATATGACGAGGCACTCCAGGATAAGGATGCAGATTCTTGTCAAGCAGCAATGAAAGCTGAAATGGGTTCTATGTTTCATAATAGAGTGTGGGAGCTAGTCGAACCACTTAATGGGGTCAAAACCCATTGGATGCAAGTGAGTATATAAGAGGAAAAGATGACCGGACGGGAAGGTTGAAACCTTTAAAGCAAGACTAGTGGCGAAAGGTTATACTCAGAAAGAAGGGATCGATTATGAGGAAACTTTTTCGCCCGTAGCCATGCTTAAGTCCATCCGTATTCTCTTATCGATTGCTGTTCATTTCGACTTTGAAATCTGGCAAATGGATGTCAAGACAGCTTTCCTTAACGGAAGTCTTGATGAAGAGATCTATATGCAACAACCCCAAGGTTTCATAGAAACAGGCCAAGAACATCTTGTTTGTAAGCTCAAGAAGTCCATTTACGAACTCAAACAGGCATCCAGAGCTTGGAACCAATGTTTTGATCATGTTATAAAGTCTTATGGGTTTGATCAAAACGAGTTTGAAAGTTGTGTGTATAAAAAGTGTGTCGGAACTGCATTGGTATTCTTAGTACTATACGTAGATGACATTGTGATCATCGGGAACGATGTGAAGGTGTGATCAGACGTAAGGGCATGGTTTTCAAAAATAGTTTGATATGAAAGACTTAGGGAAAGCCAGACATATCCTTGGGATCAAGATAACTCGAGATCACCGGAAAATGATGATCGGGTTATCGCAAGTTTAATACATAGACACTGGTTTTGAAACGATTCAGAATGTAAGATTCCAAGAAAGGATTCGTACCTTTCAGACTTGGAATCCATCTATCCAAGAAAATGTTCCCTAAGATGAAAAAGGAGATAGATGACATGAAAGGTATTCCTTGTGCTACGGCTGTTGGAAACCTTATGTATGCATTGCTGTGTACGAGACCGAATATCTGCTTTGCCGTAGGCATGGTGGCAAGATATCAAAAGTAACCCAGGGAAAGGGCATTGGACTACAGTTAAAAACATTCTGAAGTGTCTGAAAAGAACTCGGGATAGAATGTTAATTTATCAGTCAGATATTCCAATCCCCATCGGCTACACAGACTCGGATTTCTAATCAGACTTAGATTCCAGAAATTATCTGCATCAGTTAGTGTGTTTCCATTTGAGAAGTGTAACCATTAAATGGACGAGTGTGAAGCAGAAATGCATCACTGACTCAACCATGGAAGTCGGGTAAGTAGCTGCTTGTGAAGCGGTGAAAGAACCGATTTAGATCTAGACCTTCTTAGTAGACTTGGATGGAGTTCCGAATTTGTCTAGCAATTTTTGCTAAGGTCAGTTGCAAATTCAAGGGAACCAAGAGTCCACGAGTCAAACGAGCACACTAAAGGAAAGACATCTTATACAAGAAATCGTTAAGAGAAGAGATATAGATATGACAAAGATAGCGTCTAAGGACAACATAGCAGATCCACTCTGAATACATTAGAGAGACATGTGGAAGGAATGGGTGTCAAGACCGTTGCCAATCTGCTTTGAGTATAAGTGGGAGAAATTATTAGGTTCGTGTAGGTGACATTAGATGTCACGGACTACGCGAGACATGTTGTAGTATACTTAAAAGCAGACTTTGAGTATAAGTGGGAGATTGTTGGGATTATACTAGAAAGTATGATTTTACTTTGTATAATTGAAACTGAATTTTCAGACTTATTTACTGAAATAAATTGTTTATCACTGTTGCTTTAAATATTATCGAATGTTACATATATTTACTGCATAAATGTTCAATGAGTCGTACGTGTTACACTGTAGTTAATTTAGTGATACCAGATCACAGAAGATTAAATTAACAGTCTCTTGTAACTAAAAGTACGTTATTCACGACCTAGATGGAAATGAACAACCCATCGTGAAAGGTTGAAGTGTAAGGCTCAGATTGGCTTGTCTTGACCAAGTGATTACACTAGTGCATGACTGATGCACTGAATAGGACCTACAGGAGGATAAATTCTTCCGAACTGAACAAGGAAGAATTAGACCTCAGTGGATCGTTGTTTCTTAATCTTTGTCCCTTAAATAGGATCACGTGGGATTGGTAACTATTGCTTTGACTTATCATGGGTAGCGAATCAATGAGATTCAATATTTTTTATCTTGGGCAATATTATTAGTCACATGTGATTGCTAAGATTTAATACGAAGAATCGTGTGCAAGTACGCTTGCTTGATTTGCCCCCTTGGGAGGTTCATAAGTTTTATCATACCAAATCTTGCAAGTGGAATTAGTTTCCGGTATGGATAATAATGTTGAACCGTTCCTCGACCAAGGACAAAAGATATTAATTAATGGAAAGCTATTTCAGTGGCTTGAATTGATTAATGGGCTAGATAATCTTAAACACGGGAAATAATGACCGGGAGCCATATTGACTGTAATATGGGTTAAGATGGATGGTGCAATATTAATTATGTAGTGGGATTAATTAATATTTATGGGCTTGAATTATATTGTGGCTCAATATTAGATATTCAATGTCCATTAGAAGGTTCAATCTTAATTCTCCTAAAGGCCCCCTTAGTAGCCCAACAAATAGTACAATAACTGAAAAAGGTGATTAAAATAAAATAAATATTGTTGCTTATTTTTCCTATAAAATTTCGAAAATTATGGATAAGTTGGGAGAAAGATTTTCTTTGAATTTTGTTATGGAATGAAGATATGTATTCTTGGAATACAAGATTATCTCATTAAATTCAAGAAATCTCCCACTTGGTTATTCATAAGGGAAATTTCGAAAATTTTGAAAATATAGTGGGCAAGAAGGATTTTCTTGATTTTCTTGATTTTCTTGAAAAGATATTATGGAAGATATGTATTTCTTGAAATACAAGAATATCTCATAAATTCAAGAAGATCCAAATCTTGGATTCTTGCATCAATTATTTTCGAAAATTATCCATATTGAGGAGGTGAGATTTTTGTGGAATATTTTAATTATGGGAAAAAGAATATAGGAGATATATTCAAGATTTCTTGGTGATCAAGAAAAGTCTTTTCCCACATTGTTTTTTCACTGAAAAAATCGACCACTCCTCACCTGTAAATAGGGGATGATTCTTTCATTCCCAAGTACAATTCCATGTGCTGGAAAAATTAGCAAATCCACATAAGTGGTGCAACAAAGTTTTTTTTTTCCTCTTTTTGTTAATTGTTCGACAAGTATCCTTCCACCGGATAGTTGAGCAAGGGCTAAGGGAATACTTGGGAAGTCCTTTTGGTTAGTCCGTCTAATCGAATTCACTGCCATCCCGAGAGGTACGTTCACGTAAACCCGTAGATTCCGCATGCGTAGGTTTTACGTGGCTTATTATATGCATGATATGTTGTTGCAATTATTATTTGAATTAATATAGGATTAATTCATGCTAGTAATAATTAAAGAATTAAATTTGTATTTAAATATTCACCCCGAATAGATCTGTGCAACCTATTTCCCAACAATGTTTAGTTTGAGTAAGATATTTCAATAAATTCAATCAAACTAGTAATTTTAGCATCAATTTAGCAAATAAGCGTTTAGATCAAATAAAAATTACAGAAATATATAATCATGATTTGTAAACCTAGGTACCAGAGAGAAATTGAGGTCATGCAATTAATTAAACAAGAAATTACCAGAAATTGATTCAAAAGATTTAGAAATCGGAAGAGTAGAATCAATTGATCTCGAAAGTAATTCTCTGAAGATTTTTGAAAAAGTGATCTTTTAAGAACTTTGAGAAGACGAAGTAGTGGAAAGAGGTTTTTCTGAAAAGATTTGGATTTTATAGAATACGAGGGAAAACCTTTTTGCACAACTTTCCAAAGTACTCAAGTATCCTTGTTTTGAAATCAGTGGCTGAGATTAGTCGGCCAAAAAGTATTTTGATCGCACGGTAGAGAAAAGTAGTCTTCTCGTATTTTGAACTCAAAAAATCGCAATAAAATGCATTAAAAACACATTTCCAAGTCTGCATTAAAAGTTTTGCAGAACATGCATCATGAACAGAGTAAAACAATTTATTTAAATAACGTATGTAAGGTATTCAGAAAGGGATAAATAAGAGAACGTATCTGACTGATTGATATTGTAATCAACCAGTTACCACTTGTGATCTGATCTGGTACTTGTTGACTTTACTGATGGTAGCCTTAAGCATTTCCCAACAATATCTCACTCATCTGATCAGATTATTACTTGAAACACTTCTTTACTTATCTGATCCAGTTATCTGATACACTTCATCCTTCAGTCTTCTTCTAATCAGCCCGTATTTACTGAAGTCAACTCCCGCCAAAACTTTTACTTCGGGGAGTCCAAAAGTCGCCTCGATTCCCAAATCGGCTTGATTTGACATTCCGTAATAATGGCATAGATACGATGTGATTAATCACACCGTTAACTCTTCCAACCATTAGCCGCGTGTTCCTTACGCATTGTCGATGCAAATTTCTCTTAAGGTCTTCTGAGAAAATAAATTTGCATTTATACCCCTAATTTCCTTCTATAAATTAGCCTGGGGTGTTTAGGCAAACAACACAACATAAACCATTCATCTTCTTTAGCATATACTTCATGCTTTTCCGATGAGTTCCTTATTACCGGTGAAACTTTCGGTGGGAACCTTTGACCCTTTTCCAATGAATTCAGCTTCTCAAATCAACCCTGTGTGTTCCTTCACACTGCTTTTGTCGTCATCTAAGATTTCACATACGATCAATGCTAAGCTTCTTTACCACCATGGAGGCGGATCTGCTAAGGCAAATGAGAAGGCACTTTTCCTAACTGTATGCACCTTGTGCGCCTATCTTGATGACAGAATTAGCATCAACAAACTCAGTCTGAAACAAAACATGAGTTTGATATACAATCTTGTTTATTAAACTCAATATTTGCATGAGACACTCATGGCCATATGGTCTTTGTGACCAAACCCATGGCACTGTGTCCCATTTAATAGCTGGAAAGCCCGTTGATTTCACGTCTGAGGGCTCCCGGCTTGGACATCCTTCAAAGCCTCTCTCGCTCCTCACCCGGAAGCTTTTGAGATTGGCTCGAGATTCTCGAGGCCTCTCGACGCCCTTCTTAGGATCGAGGGAAAATGAGAGCATCATACCTTGAACTCTCTCTCTTCTTCCCTACCTAAGGTTGGCTTAGGGCTTATGGTTTATGACCTCCGGGTCTTCTTGTACTTGTAATACCACTTGAAGATAGCTTGTAGCACTTGTAGCTTGTGATATCAATTGTAACTTGTAAATCTGACCTCCGGGTCCTTATCAATGAAAAATTATGTTATTTCATTGTTGTGTTGCTTCTTCTGACTTATGTGATCTGTAGCTTTACTCTTGACTTGCTTGTTGACTGTAGCTTAATCGACTTATAAAGTGATATTCCAATCGATCGGTTCCCCTTGTCGATATGTCTTGAATCGATCCGCTCTTTATCCGAACTTCGGATCGGCTACTTATCGACTTTTTCGACCGCTCCTTATCCGAACTTCGGATCGGCTCCTCGTTCCGGTAAATCGACGATCGGTTGAGATTCCTAACTCAACCGATTCCACTTAACTTGGTTAGTCTTTTAACCAAACCGGTAGTTCGAGATCGATCCTTCAACCATATCGATGCATTTTCTCCAAGATCCGAAGCCCTAGCTCGTTGCATAACTCTCTCGAATCGATCTCACTAAGCGGCTTAGTTAAGATATCGGATTACGCTTGTCAAGATGGATCTTTTCCATCCTGATATTCTTCTTTTTAACGTGATCTCTGATAAAATGGTGTCTGACATCCACATGCTTGCATCTTGTATGTAGAACAGATTACGAAAGTGATTGCAATAAAGACTATTACTATCACGAGAATATAGGCACGTTCTTAGCTACGATGTTGTAATCCCTCACCGCCGACTTAGCCGCAAGTAGCGATTTGGGAACTCTTGAACTTTCCCGACCATATATTCTCGCTTTGTTAGTAGATGTCATGAATCGATATATGCTTCTTCGAAAACCAAGAGATCAGTTTATTTCCCAGAAACTGACATGAACCTGAGGTTGACTTTCTGTCGATTCTGTAACCTCCGTAATCTGAATCAGAATACCCACTAAGCTCTAGATTATCATCGATGGGTAAAATAAACCAAGGTTTACGGTCCTTCAGATACTTGAGAATCCGGCTTTTACTTCTAGGTGTCTTTGCATTGGATTTACTTGAAAATCGCACATACACTTCTTCGTAAAAAGTAATGTCTGGTCTGCGCTGGCACTCGGGTATAGTAGTGATCTAATCAGAGCTCTATATTCTTTCTGATTAACTTTCTGACCATCTTCATCTGGATCCATCTTGAACCCGGTCATCATGGGAATTCTGGCTTCCTTGCAATGTTGAACTCCAAACTTTACCAAGAGATTCCTTGTGTGTGCCGCTGGTGATGAATATCCCTTCGTACTACTCTTGACTTGTAAACCCGAAAGTAATTCATCGATCCATCATGGACATCTCGAACTTCCCTTGCATCAATTTCTGTGAACTTTTCACATAACTTCTTGTTGGGAGATCCAAGATGATGTCATCCACGAATCTGAACCATCGTAATATCTTCTCCATCTTCTATTCTCGAATAAGGTTACGTCCACTATTCCTTTAGTGAACCCGCTGTCTATCAAGAACTGAGAGAGTGTATCATACCAAGCTCGAGGAGCTTGTTTCAGGCCGTAAAGAGCTTTTCTTAAACGGTACACTTGGTTGCCTTTTTCAAAGCCTGGAGGTTGTTCGACATAAACCTTCTCTGCTAGTACCTCGTTTAAGAATGCACTCTTTACATCCATCTGATACACAGTGAACCCTCAGGCAAAGATATGCCGTAAACAACCCGAATGACTTCTAGGCGAGCGACTGGTGCAAATGTCTCATCATAATCAATTCCTTCTAATTGTGAATACCCTTTAGCAACAAGTCTTACCTTATTCCTGGTTATGGCATTATTCTCATCTCTCTTGTTCTTGAATACCCACTTCGTGCCAATCACGTCTTGATGAGTTGGTCTGTCCACCAGTTTCCAAACTTGATTTCTCTCAAACTGTTCCAGTTCCTCTTGCATGGCAATGTTGGGATTATACTGAAAAGTATGCTTTTTTACTTTGTATAATCAAAACTAAATTTTCAGACTTATTTACTGAAATAAATTGTTTATCACTGATGCTTTAAATATGATTGAATGTTACATATATTTACTGCATAACTGTTCAATAATTCGTACGTGTTACACTGTAGTTAATTTAGTGATACCAGATCACAGAAGATTAAATTAACAGTCCCTTGTAACTAAAAGTACGCCATTCACGACCTAGATGGAAATGAACAACCATCGCGAAAGGTTGAGGTGTAAGGCTCAGATTGGTTTGTCTTGACCAAGAGATTACACTAGTGCATGACTGATGCGCTGAATAGGACCTACAGGAGGATAAATTCTTCAGAACTGAACAAGGAAGAATTAGACCTCAGTGGTTCGTTGTTTCTTAACCTTCGTCCCTTAAATAGGATCACGTGGGATTGGTAACTATTGCTTTGACTTATCATGGGTAGCGAATCAGAGAGATTCAATACTTTTTATCTTGGGCAATATTATTGGTCACATGTGATTGCTAAGATTTAATACGAAGAATCGTGTGCAAGTACGCTTGCTTGATTTGCCCCCTTGGGAGGTTCATAAGTTTTATCATACCAAATCTTGCAAGTGGAATTAGTTTCCGGTATGGATAATAATGTTGAACCGTTCCTCGACCAAGGACAAAAGATATTAATTAACGGAAAGCTATTTCAGTGGCTTGAATTAATTAATGGGCTAGATAATCTTAAACACGGGAAATAATGACCGGGAGCCATATTGACTGTAATATGGGTTAAGATGGATGGTGCAATATTAATTATGTAGTGGGATTAGTTAATATTTATGGGCTTGAATTATATTGTGGCTCAATATTAGATATTCAAGATCCATTAGAAGGTCCAATCTTAATTCTCTTAAAGGCCCCCTGAGTAGCCCAACAAATAGTCCAATAACTGAAAAGGTGATTAAAATAAAATAATTATTGTTGCTTAATTTTCCAACCAAAATTTCAAAATATATAGATATGTTGGGAGAAAGATTTTCTTTGAATTTTGTTATGGAATGAAGATATGTATTCTTGGAATACAAGATTATCTCATTAAATTCAAGAAATCTCCCACTAGCTTATTTATATAGTAAATTTAAAAAAAAATATGAAAATATAGTGGGCAAGAAAGATTTTCTTGATTTTCTTGAAAAGATATTATGGAAGATATGTATTTCTTGAAATACAAGAATATCTCATAAATTCAAGAAGATCCAAATCTTGGATTCTTGCACTAAATTTTTGAAAAATCCATATTATAGAGGAGGTGGGATTTTTGTGGAATATTTTAATTATGGGAAAAAGAATATAAGGGATATATTCAAGATTTCTTGGTGACCAAGAAAAGTGTTTTCCCACATTGAAATATCACTAAAATTTCGACCAACCCCTCTCCTATAAATAGGGGATGATTAGTTCATTCCCAAGTACAATTCCATGTACTGGAAATATTAGCAAATCCACATAAGTGGTGCAACAAAGTTTATTTTTTTTCCTTTTGTTAATTGTTCGCGAGTATCCTTCCACCGGATTGTCGAGCAAGGGCTAAGGGAATACTTGGGAAGTCCTTTTGGTTAGTCCGTCCACCAAAGCCTTTGCCATCCCGAGAGGTGCGTTCACGTAAAACCCGTAGATTCCGCATGCTTAGGTTTTCGTGGCTTTTTTTATATGCATGATATGTTGTTGCAATTATTATTTGAATTAATATAGGATTAATTCATGCTAGTAATAATTAATGAATTAAATTTGTATTTAAATATTCACCCCGAATAGATCTGTGTAACTCATTCCCCAAAAACTAATATCAGAGCCACTGTTTTGGGCTCTGAATTTTTTAAATTGTAATTTAATTCGTGGACATTAAAATTGAAATTGGATAGTAGAACTGTTAGATCTGTTTTGCAGGTATCCAATTGTCATGGATTTTAATATTTTATTTTGCATGCATATAAACTGCGGTTTTTTTAATTCGATTCGTTCGGATTTCTTTTGCCTCGTGAGAAAATCCACTAGTAGACTAGGATTTGTTTGATTTGATCAATGTAATAGACTAGTCTAGATCTAGGTTTATTTATTTTTTGTAAATAAATTGTAAATCGGATCGAAACCAAGAGATGAAGAATTAAAGGACAAAATCTGCAACTGTGAGAGGGCGGCGCTGGCGCCGCTGCTGGCACGAGATGGGCTGCCAGGG
Source organism: Stenogyne calaminthoides (assembly GCA_037126765.1). Lineage (NCBI taxonomy): Eukaryota > Viridiplantae > Streptophyta > Magnoliopsida > Lamiales > Lamiaceae > Stenogyne > Stenogyne calaminthoides. The sequence continues at coordinate 20,735,514 of JBBCBC010000005.1, read as the reverse complement.
CGAGGCCGGGCGCATCCAGACGAGATGAGGCCGCTACAAGACGTGGGGCGCGGCGCCCCAAAGCCGAAGCGGATGGGGCGGATGCCGCTGGCGTAAGTGCGCCCGATACGGATACGCCGCTTAATGACGCTGGCGACGAAGATGGCGAGCGCGCACGCGCGATGCCGCCGCCGAGATTCGCCGACGCCGCCGACACTGCCGAGGCATCGGCGGGCTCGGGCCACGGTGGTGCCGAGGTCGCCCTAGGTTAGTGGGCAGTGCCGATATGAGTGCATCCTATCTCGAAGCCGCGCGAAGGCATGCTGAAAGACGAAGTATTTTTTGAGACGAATGAAGTGGGAGAAATTCGAGGCGTGTTTCTTCAAGATCAAGCCAAGAAAAATCAAACCATGACAGTTGGATAATTTGTGCCCAATATGTTTATTTTTCTGTTTTGCTTGATTTTTTTGTGTTATCTTATGCTTTATTTAATTTTTTTAAATGTGTTTGCATGAGGGTTGCCAAATGAAAAAATCTCGACTTCAAAATTACTAAGTATGTTTAAATAATTAATTGACAATTTTATTCCGGATAATAAAATTGAATTAATTTTGACCTCCATGATTTATTTATTTGTGAATTCTTTTGGAGAAATTCCCCCAACGGGACGGTCAAAAGATAGGTTTCACATGAATGAATTCCAAACGGATGATTATGGGTTATTACTAGTGGCGACGATGACCCTCCCAACGAGGCTCGATCAAAGCGAAATAGTAATCCTGTATTTAATCATGGTTATTACTTAGAAATAAAATTGATATGCATATACTTCTCCGAAGTCCCTGTCAATTTTATATTGGTCAAGTGGGAGCCAACTATTAATGATATTAAAGGTTTGTAAATGTTCTTGTTTGTAACCTGCTTGAATGTGTTTAAATAATGACCCACCCAACGTGGCTTATTTAAACTGTTTTGAGATGTTGGTTGATGCATGTTCATATTTTTTTGAGGTTTTAATATGAAGCATGTGATCGAACCTTGTGATATACTTGTGCTATTGCATATAGTTGTTTATTTCACTTCAGCATGTCGTTGCCTTTTAATCCACTGTTATTATACTTAAAGTCAATGCAATATGTATGGAAACTCTATTGGAAACAAAAATTATAATTGTCCTAACTGCACAAAAGCACAAGTGGATTCTTGACACACCAAAATCAGATGAGCCAACTGACGAGTCAAAACATGCGGGACTCGTCAGATCACCTTGCGAGAGATGTCATCTCTGAAAATGGTGGAGGGCAAACCCGTAAGGGATTACGTCCTCAATATAGATGGCCCATCTGAACAAACTTGAGATTCTGAGTGCAGATTATGATCTGGAGACTCATATGAATTTGGTACTTCACTCTCTGCCCAAAAAGTTTTTTGAGCATTTGGCCTCGCTAGCTAATTTGTTGCAAGCTTTTGATCTCGGCAGAAATGTTGATAAGGCACCAAACTCAAGCTTTGACGGCAAGTGGTCTGTCTTCATCTTCTAGGACAAAGGAAGGCAAGATAAAGAAGAGGACCAAAAGGCCATAAGCAATAAAACTCAACTGTTGCCAAGGGCAATGGTAAGATGAGGAATGCTTGTTGTGTCAAGGAAAATCCAAAGAGGAAGTGCTTAAGATGCGGTAAGAGAGGACAATGGAGGTTTTGCCTGTTCCAACCCCAAAAGGGACGGAAAGAAAGGTAATTCTCACGCACTAGTTGTTGAAACTTGTTTAGCGGCGTATACTTCTCATTCGTGGGTGGTTGATACGAGATCCACTAATCATGTTGGCTTCACGGGTTCTAAATGATCCGGCAACTTAGTGGGAGTGAGATCCTCATCACACTGGGCAACGTTACGAAAGTAGAAGACATTGCAATGCTACGTAAGTGGCAGATATTGCAATGCTACGATAGTAACGATTATTGCAATACTACGCAAGTAGCAGACATTGCAATGCTACATGAGTAGCAGTTAAAGCAGTGGGAGAAGTGCACCTATCTTTTGAAGATAAAGTTTTTTGAGATTATCTTTATGTTCCCAGTTTTAGAAAGAATTCACTTTCAGTTTCTAAAATTTGATTAAAGGACACTAAGTTTCTTCTAATAAGAATGACATCATTTTTGAAATGATGAGTGTATCTGTTACGGGACATTGATGGAAAATCTCTATACAATTAACTGTGCACACCACTCACGAAATGCATCCTATAACACATCAACTATTTCCGACAAAAGAAAGCGTGAACGAAATACTTCTTTGGCATCTAAGATTAGGTCATATAAATCCAAAGAGGATCCAAAGGTTGGTGAAAGATGGTTCACTGGAACGTCTCCAAGTTGAACAAGTTCCAACCCTGCGAATCATGTTTGGAGGGTAATATGAGCAAGAGGGCATTTGGAGCCAAGGGGAATAGGGCCAAAGAAGTGTTAGAGATCGTTCACACAGATGTACGTAGTTCAATGTCAACCAAAGCAAGAGGAGGTTATGAGTAATTTTATTGATGATTACTCAAGGTACATTTTCCTTATGAAGCATGAATCTGAGACCTTTGAGAAATTCTAAAGAATTTAAGGCTCAAGCAGAGAATCATATGGAAAAACGTATCAAGTCTCTACGATCTGATAGTGGAGGCGAATACCTCAGCGATGAGTTTTTGAACTACTTATCTGATGAAGGGATTGTATCCCAGCTCACTGCACCCGGAACCCCTCAACAAAACGGGGTTTGCAGAGCGAAGCAACAGAATTCTTTTGGAAATAGTTAGATCAATGATGAGTTATACGGATTTCCCGAGTCGTTCTGGGGTCATACCTTGGAAAACAGTGACTTACATTCTGGACTTGGTGCTATCCAAATCGGTTCCCAAAACTGCCAAAGAATTGTGGACCGGGCGCAAGCCTAGTATGATACACATGAGGATTTGGGGGTGTCCGGCCTAAGTGTTGGACAAGGAAGCCAGTAAATTGGATCCTCGATCAGAATTAAGGCTGTTTGTAGGATACCCCGAGGGAACAAAAGGGTGTATGTTCTATAGTCCCGAAGATCAAAAGGTGGTCATAAGCACCCACTTTAGATTATTGGAAGAAGACTATATGAACTAAAGAAAACCCAGAAGTGAGATTACCTTAAATGAGCTTAGAGGGCAAACCTCAGTGCCAACTGTACTAGATGATATACCAAACGATACGTTTTCACAACCGGAACCTCGTCATAGTGGGAGGGTTGTTAGACAGCCCAAGAGATTCATGGGAATAGGAGAGTCCTCGGACTTGATTCCCGGAATCAGACCCATGGACATATGACGAGACATTCCAAGATAAGGATGCAGGTTCTTGGCAAACAGCAATGAAAGCCAAAATGGGTTCTATGTTTCATAATAGAGTGTGGGAGCTAGTCGAACCACTTAATGGGGTCAAATCCATTGGATACAAGTGGGTATATAAGAGGAAAAGAGGACCGGACGGGAAGGTTGAAACCTTTAAAGCAAGACTAGTGGCGAAAGGTTATACTCAGAAAGAAGGGATCGATTATGAGGAAACTTTTTCGCCCGTAGCCATGCTTAAGTCCATCTGTATTCTCTTATCGATTGCTGAGCATTTCGACTTTGAAATCTGGCAAATAGATGTCAAGACAGCTTTCCTTAACGGAAGTCTTGATAAAGAGATCTATATGCAACAACACCAAGGTTTCATTGAAACAGGCCAAGAACACCTAGTTTGTAAGCTCAAGAGGTCCATTTACGGACTCAAACAGGCATCCAGAGCTTGGAACCAAAGTTTTGATCATGTAATAAAGTCTTATGGGTTTGATCAAAACAAGTTTGAAAGTTGTGTGTATAAAAAGCGTTTCGGAACTGCATTGGTATTCTTAGTACTATACGTAGATGACATTGTGATCATCGGGAACAATGTGAAGGTGTGATCAGACGTAAGGGCATGGTTTCAAAATAGTTTGATATGAAAGATTTAGGGAAAGCCGGACATATCCTTGGGATCAAGATAACTCGAGATGGCCAGAAAAGGATGATCGGGTTATCGTAAGTTTCATACATAGACACTGGTTTCTGAAACGATTCAGCATGCAAGATTCCAAGAAAGGATTCGTACCTTTCAGACTTGGAACCCATCTATCCAAGAAAATGTTCCCTAAGACGAAAAGGCAGATAGATGACATGAAAGGTATTCCTTGTGCTTCGGCTGTTGGAAACCTTATGTATGCATTGCTATGTACGAGACCGGATATCTGCTTTGCCGTAGGCATGGTAGCAAGATATCAAAGTAACCTAGGGAAAGCGCATTGGACGACAGTTAAAAACATTCTGAAGTGTCAAAAAAGAACTCGGGATAGAATATTGATTTATCAGTCAGATACTTCAATCTCCATCGGCTACACGGACTCGGATTTCCAATCAGATTTAGATTCCAGAAATTATTTGCCTCAGTTAGTGTGTTTCCATTTGGGAAGTGTAGCCATCAAATGGACGAGTGTGAAGCAGAAATGCATCACTGACTCAACCATGGAAGTCAGGTAATTAGCTGCTTGTGAAGCAGTGAAAGAACCGATTGGGCTCTAGATCTTCTTAGTGGACTTGGATGGTGTTCTGAATTTGTCTAGCAATATTTGCTAGGGGCAGTTGCAAATTCAAGAGAACCAAGAGTCCACGAGTCAAACAAACACATTAAAGGAAAGACATCTTATACGAGAAATCGTTAAGAGAGATATAGAGATGGCAAAGATGGCGTCGAGGACGACCCTAGCAGATCCATTCACAAAGCGTCGCCTCTGAATACATTCGAGAGACATGTGAGTGGAATGGGTGTCAAGACCGTTGTCAACTGCTTTGAGTATAAGTGGGAGAAATTATTAGGTTCGTGTAGGTGACATTAGATGTCACGGACTACTCGAGACATGTTGTAGTATACTTAAAAGCGGACTTTTGAGTATAAGTGGGAGATTGTTGGGATTATACTGAAAAGTATGCTTTTTACTTTGTATAATCAAAACTGAATTTTCAGACTTATTTACTGAAATAAATTGTTTATCACTGATGCTTTAAATATGATTGAATGTTACATATATTTACTGCATAACTGTTCAATAATTAAATGACGTGTTACATCAGTAGTTAATTTAGTGATACCGGATCACGAAGATTAAATTAACGGTCCCTTGTAACTAAAAACGTCATTCACGACCTAGATGAAATGAACAACCATCGCGAAAGGTTGAGGTGTAAGGCTCAGATTGGTTTGTCTTGACCAAGAGATTACACTAGTGCATGGTGACGATCTTGTTGAATAGGACCCTCTGAGGAGGATAAATTCTTCAGAACTGAACAAGGAAGAATTAGACCTCAGTGGTTCGTTGTTTCTTAACCTTTGTCCCTTAAATAGGATCATGTGGGATTGGTAACTATTGCTTTGACTTATCATGGGTAGCGAATCAGAGAGATTCAATACTTTTTATCTTGGGCAATATTATTGGTCACATGTGATTGCTAAGATTTAATACGAAGAATCGTGTGCAAGCACGCTTTGCTTGATTTGCCCCCTTGGGAAGTTCATATGTTTTATCATACCAATTCTTGCAAGTGGAATTAGTTTTAGGTATGGATAATAATGTTGAACCGTTTCTCGACCAAGGACAAAAGATATTAATTAACGGAAAGCTATTTGGTGGCTTGAATTAATTAATGGGCTAGATAATCTTAAACACGGGAAATAATGACCGGGGAGCCATATCGATCGTAATATGGGTTAAGATGGATGGTGCAATATTAATTATGTAGTGGGATTAATTAATATTTATGGGCTTGAATTATATTGTGGCTCAATATTAGATATTCAAGATCCATTAGAAGGTCCAATCTTAATTCTCCTAAAGGCCCCCTGAGTAGCCCAACAAATAGTCCAATAACTGAAAATGTAAAATAAATATTGTTGCTTAATTTTCCAACCAAAATTTCGAAATATATAGATATGTTGGGAGAAAGATTTTCTTTGAATTTTGTTATGGAATGAAGATATGTATTCTTGGAATACAAGATTATCTCATTAAATTCAAGAAATCTCCCATTAGCTTATTTATATAGTAAATTTCGAAAAAGATGCAAATATAGTGGGCAAGAAAGATTTTCTTGATTTTCTTGAAAAGATATTATGGAAGATATGTATTTCTTGAAATACAAGAATATCTCATAAATTCAAGAAGATCCAAATCTTGCATTCTTGCACTAAATTTTCGAAAAATCCATATTATAGAGGAGGTGGGATTTTTGTGGAATATTTTAATTATGGGAAAAAGAATATAAGGGATATATTCAAGATTTCTTGGTGACCAAGAAAAGTCTTTTCCCACATTGAAATATCACTAAAATTTCGACCAACCCCTCTCCTATAAATAGGGGATGATTAGTTCATTCCCAAGTACAATTCCATGTGCTGGAAATATTAGCAAATCCACATAAGTGGTGCAACAAAGTTTATTTTTTTCCCTTTTGTTAATTGTTCGCGAGTATCCTTCCACCGGATTGTCGAGCAAGGGCTAAGGGAATAGTTGGGAAGTCCTTTTGGTTAGTCCGTCCGACCAAAGCCACTGTCATCCCGAGAGGTACGTTCACGTAAACCCGTAGATTCTGCATGCGTAGGTTTTACGTGGCTTTTTATATGCATGATATGTTGTTGCAATTATTATTTGAATTAATATATGATTAATTCATGCTAGTAATAATTAATGAATTAAATTTGTATTTAAATATTCACCCCGAATAGATATGTGTAACTCATTCCCCAACAGGCTAGAATCCAGCTTGCGTCTTGTAGAGCTTCCTCTACTGTAGTTGGTTCCTTCAAAGACAGATAACAACAGTACATGGAACTTTCATCAATCTGATGTCTAGTTTTGACTCTATCAGATGGGTCTCCGATAATCAGATCAGTTGGATGACTAGTAATCTAGGTCCTTCTGTTCTGATGTGCGTCTGTTTGGAGAACATCATCCATATTTGATAGTAATTCATTACTAGTGATTGGGAGTGGTACGGAATTATGATCCACTTGATAAGAACATGTCTCAGCTGATGTTGGACTCATCATGTGTTGATGTCTGTTCATGGGAACTTCAGGAGTTCCCCCTGAACCAGATGGTTCAGTTGATACTATCTCAGCTGTAACAGCTTCTTCACTGACAGTTGTGCATACCTTAGGGTCTGATTGACCTGTTGAATCAGCAAGATCAAGTTCTGGGATGTACACTTTTACGTGTTCAACTTCTTTCTCCTTGATGCTTAGCTAATTCATTTTCTGCGTGTCAGGTAGCGGTTGATCTGGTATGGCTTGTTCTGAGGCAGCTTTCTCTTGTTCAGAAGATGTCTCATCAAAGACCACATGTGGTGTTTCTTCCACAACTAGGATTCGTTTGTTGTAAACTCTGAAAGCCTTGCTGGATGAGGAATATCCTAAGAATATGCCCTCATCTGACTTGGCCTCAAAAGTCTTCAACTGACTTTTCCCATTGTTGTGTATGAAACACTTGCACCCAAAAACATGGAAGTATGAAACACGAGGTTTTCTGCCCTTCCATAGTTCATAAGGTGTTTTGAAGTGAGTCTTAGACAAAGAACATCCGATTCGAGTATGGCATCACGGTGTTTATTATACGCCTTGAAAACGGCTTGGTGTGCATGTTCAGCTAACATAGTGCGAGCAGCTTCCTTGAGAGTTCTGTTTCTCCGTTCTGCTACTCCATTTTGTTGTGGCGTTCTTGCAGCTGACGTTTCATGATGTATACCAAACTCAGTGCAAAAATCAGTAATAAAGGAATTCAGGAACTCTGTACCATTAGTTGATCTAATTTTTACTATGCTGACACCCTTCTCGTTTTGTAGCTTCTTGAGCAGCTCGGGTATCTTTGTCGTTGTCTCGTTCTTGTTGTATAAGAATACAACCCAAGTAAACTTAGAATAATCATCCACGATTACTAGAGTATATTTGCGTCCACTGAGACTGACTGGTGTAACTGGTCCGAATAGATCCATATGGAGCAGTTGCAGTACTCTACTGGATGCCGGTCCAGGTATTCCCTTGAATGAGGCTTTAACTTGTTTTCCCTTCTGACATGCGGCACATGTCTGATATTTGGAGAATATCTCATTCGGAAGTCCCTCAACCAAAGACATCCTAGTTATCTTGTTAAGAGTCTTGAAGTTCAGATGACTCAATCTTTTGTGCCAGAGCCAACTGCTACTTTTGGAACTCTTAACAATTAAGCATGTATTCCTCGGACAACTGTTCCAATCTGCTGTGTAGATCGTCCCTTTCCTTGAACCAGTTAGCAAGGTTTGTTGAGTGACTCGATTCCTAATCGTACACTTGTTGCTCGAGAACTCAACGCTGAATCTGTTGTCGCAGAATTGTGATACTGATAGTAGATTGTGCTTTAATCCTTCGACATACGAGACTCCAGTTACTTGTACATCATCATTCTCTAAGGTTCCGAATCCTTTGGTAAAACCAAAGTTATCATCACCGAAGAGTACACGTGGGCCTTCTTGTTCTTTGTAAGAGCTAAGGAGATATTTGCTTCCAGTCATGTGCCTTGAGCATCCACTATCGATGTACCAGATAGTTGCTTATACACCTCCTTTGTTGGCCAGTCCCACGCGAACCTGCAATCAAATCAGGCTTTAGGTACCCCTTTGGAATTGGGTCCTGGGGGGTTAGTGGTGGATTTAGGGATCCACACAAACAGAGCACTTCTATGGTAATCAGATAGATTAGAAGGTCTGATTTGTCTCCCATACAAAACAACATAATCATACGTCTCTTTATATGCTTTCTGATTAGTATGATTATTCGTGTGAGCCTTGGGTGACTTAGAAGACTTGGGATTTTTCTTTATATTTTGTCTTCTTTTAATCCAGTGTGGCTCAGGTGCAATAGCCCTAGATCTCTGGTTATAAGAGTAGGTACGACTGCTACCATCAAAAGATTCATATCTCTTTGGCATAGATGGTCTTTGTAGTTTACCTATAGCTTGCTTATTAGGCATCTGACCTTGATTAGGTCTCAGATTAGATTTCCTTCTTACAGGTTGTCTCTTTTCGATACCTAATCACGATCGAGTTGAGGTTTCTTGGAAGAACCGGGTTCTTCTGTTGATTCCTACCGATGCTTTCGATTAGGGTCCATTTCTATTCCCTTTCTGATTAGGCACTTACCTTACTTGCTCAGCAGGTCTTTTTCCCTTATCAGATACATGTTTAGCTTTTTGTGTATCTTTGTCAGAGACTTGTTTGATTACACGCTTCTGAAGTGAATCAAATGGGGCTTTTGAGGATGTAGAAGGGTTCTCATACCCAATTCCCTTCTTGTTAGTCGGCGTTCGAAAATAGGTGTTCATATCTTGAACGGTTTTTGATGACTTCGTGAAAACCTCTATTTTATTGCATAAAACTATCCTCGATAGATTTTAGACTCTCATGTAGTCGAGAATAGCTCATCAAATTTAGCTTGAAGGATTTTGAAATCATCGACTTGTTGTTTGTTGATTGCTAGGCGATCTTTGATCGCTTCTCTCGATCGAGAAGATTTAACTTTCGAATGTTAAGTTCCTCGATTTACCTTCCGAGCGGTTTCAACGGATTCGATTGGTAGTTTTCTTGTGACGCGTTCTCTTTAACAAGCTGATTATTTCGATCCTTAGCTTGTCATTTCAAAACTTCCACTATTGTATAAGTGTCTCTTTGATCGGAGAGATCATCAAGCAATTGCTCAGAGTAGAGTTGCAAGTCAATCTCTCCAGCAGGTGTGCTAATGATAGCAGGTGTGGAAATTGAAAAAGCAGAAGGTTTGGATGTTACCTCAGATTGGTCTCCCTCTTTGGCCATCAAAGTGGACTTCATCGTTATCGAAGAGAATATCGAGATCTTTATGTTCGTGGAAGTCAAAGGCCGCTTATCGACAAAAGTCTTCTACGGATGAGTAGCGAGTCCTCAAAAGGCGAGATAGGAATCATCAATTCGGGATGTCGATGACCAAAGGCTTTTCTATCTACGAGGTGTTGCTCTCTTCGTTCCGTTTCTCTTCCCTTTCTCTCGGGAGTCGGTCGAGGCAATCGGTCTTTGTAGTGACTGGTTTCTCGCCGATTGAAGCATGATCCTCGATCTCTGGAACTTCCTCTGCCGGGTGAGTCACTCCGTCTGTAGGATCTGTCGAGGGTGACTTCCCTTTTCGATGGTATCCCCGAACTCCTTACATCGGATCTGTTATCTCTTTCTCTCATCGACAAATCATCTCTTTTCTTTTCTTCTCTTGTGATCTCTTGATCATCGATCCGGTTCTTTCTAGTGATCATCGTTGGTTGGCCTCCTGTTTTTCCGTTGTCTTGATAGTCTCAGTAGAATCTACGATACTTACCAAGTTGAGTATTTGATCTTTCAAGTTTCGTAAGTAAAAGCGATCCGCTTACCTTGACTCATTATGTTTCCAACGAGTTCGGTGGCCTTTGATTCTGCTTGCTTTGGTTGCTTTTAAAACGATTTAGGCGTTGAGGCTTCAAAGAAAGTGTCTCGTCTTCATCTGCTTGTCCTCTTTCGATTAAATCAAACTCGTGGGCTTTAATGCTTAGGAACAAGCTATTCGGTTTCATCTTTGAAATGTCTTGGCAATCCTTGATTCCGTGACTTTCATGTCCCATTTCTTGGTGAGAGATCTTAGGATCTTGTAGTTGATATCTTTGTCTGACATCTCTCTACCAAGTTCTCGTAGTTTATTTACTGACATGGTGATCCTCCCATCGAGCTCGTTGATGGTCTCGTTGGGCAACATCTTTAGCTTTTCGAACTTCACCAATCAAATTTTTGTAGTGGGATGTCTTTGATCGATCATTACCTTCAAGACATCTCGGCAAAGAGTATCCCACATTTGTTTTTCAGTTTTGAGATACTTTATCTTCTCCTTTGTGACTTTATCCATAGTCTTCATGATTATATATCCTGGCGATTGTATCAGAGAGTATCTGACTTTCTTTCTTCGCATCCATCGTATTTGGGCTTTTTTCGTACAAGACTTCCTGGTGCAAACTCTGGATCTCCTCCAACTGCTGGGTTGTCGTGATATATGATGATGGGTCCTCGTTCAATGACTTCCATCATTCTGCCGCTTATCGATCCTAGATGGTTGCACATATATATAGCCCAATCTGCATACTCATCAATTGAAAACTTAGGCAAATCATGGTACATGCCAGAGGTATTATCCATGCTGGGTGATTTTGAAAACGAATGAGTTTTGAAAAACGGTTTTTCAAGATCTGTTCAAATGACCACAAAGATTCTTCCTCAAGAATTGATGATACTCAAAGCCAGTGGTCTGTAGAACCACTGCTCTGATGCCATTTGTAGGTCCCGAACGGGTTTTGTGAGGGTGGAAGTCTAGAGGGGAGGGGTGAATAGACTTCTAAAACTTTTCGTGCGGATCAGGTGTGATTTGCAGATTACCCGATCAGAGTGCTAGTGTATCAGTAGGAACTGATGTTCAATCTTACTGAGTGCCTGAGGGCAGATCAGTTTGATATCTGTTAGTCTAACTGAGAGTGCGGAAGCTTGTTTTAACCCGTGTGAAAAAAACAGTTTTATCAATCAGATTCTTAAGTCAATTTTCAATCAGCTGACTAAGGTGTCAACCTGTTCAGATCAGTTGCTTGGTGCAGACTGAGCTTAACTTAGAATATGTATGTGCTTTTAAACTCAGTTGTGTGAATAGTGTAAAGCAATAAGAAAGCAAGTAAATGCACACAAGACTTTTTATAGTGGTTCAGAAGAAACTCGTCTTACGTCCACTCTTCCCTTAACACAGGGGAACCTTAACCGAACTTAACCAAGCTTAACCTGCGAGACTTATATCCCTCACGGGATGACCGAGATGTTTATTGAGTTCACACTCTACAGATGTTTATCGAGTTCACACTCAACTGGACTAGAAATCAGAAAACTAGAATCCCTAGTCTGAAATCTTCGGGAACAAACTTAACCTAACTTGCGTTTGGGTAAAGAATGTTTGAGGGTTCCAACTGGAAATCTATCCTGGTGTTTTAGGTAGCCAAAATTCTAGTGGATAGGATTTCTTGCTAAGAACAATGGGATGAACACTCTAAGAATAATCTTCAAAAATGGTGTTCTTCGAGCGGAAATTCTGAAGGCTTTTTGCTTCTTGAGAATTTGCGTTAATGATGTTGTTCCGCTTTGCTCAATTGTTCATGTGATAGTTGTTGGTCTCTTTTCCTCCCTTTCGAGCAATCCCATTTTATAGACCTCGAAATCAAAGAGCCGTTGGAGAGCAATTTGAATTTCGGGATATATTAGGTAGGTTGTAGGATATGATTGTAACGTGCTCCGATTATCGGCATGGCCGTAGGCATGATTAGCACCATTTTTGTCCGCAGCGTCGTATCCCGCATTGTCAGCTCTTTTTGTGCACGTGTCGCTTTCTCCTTGGCTTCGCGAGGCGGCATTTCAGTAATTTATCCGTTAGACGATTGATATTCCTTTTGTAGAAGATTCGTCTTGTCCGGTGTATATTTTTTATTGTCACTAGGTGTGAGCTGACTTGATCAGGTAACTGATCAATCTACCTTGTTTGAGTCTTCTGATGCATATTGTCTTAGCTCAATACGCAGACTCGGCTGAATGTAGGTCTTCAGGTCTTTTGATCTTCAGGTGTCTCTGAGCCTCAGTGTATTCAGTCATACTGAGTCTTTAGGTTTGTTACTGAGTCTTCAGGTTTATCTGAGTCTTCAGGTTCATCTGAGTCTTCAGTGTCTATCTGAGTCTTCAGGTTCATCTGAGTCTTCAGGTTCATCTGAGTCTTCAGGTTCTTCTGTCTTCACCTGATCTTCTGACTTCTTGTCTTCTGATTTGTTCTTAGTCTTCTGATCATCTGACCTTATCTGGGTCATCTGATACTTCGACCTGACCTATACATATTGAGTTCCCCCTCAATATGTGACCTATCTTTTACATCAGCTATCTATACATTTCAGCTGGTCATCTGAATCTGATTCTAAGTCATCAGTCAGCTAACAGGTCTGACTGGTCCTATTACAACCTGTTTTGGAACTTCCATCAAAACTAAAATACAGATTTCCCAACACATTTATTTTAATTAAAGACTAGTATATATATATTAAAATTTTCTAACTAAATATCTTATTCGAACAGTCACCGACCTCATGTTACCTTTATTTGGAGGATCCTACTCGGTTGGTGGCTACAAGAACGTTGCTCAATAACACAGATGGAGTTATTCATGGTAGTCCCATCACTCCTGATTTCGTGAGGGTCACGCTCGATGTACCCAAAATCGGAGAATAGGATTCACCGGTGCCTAAACCAATTGATGAAGCTGTCACAGTCGGAACAGCGGTCGGGCACTTCGTCGAATGGCCGGCCAACTTGGTCTCTCTCACCATGAAGGTTGTTGGGAGATGAATTTAATAAAGATTTTGATTAGATCCCAAAACCCCTGAGTATGACATGTTCAGGATGATCTTGATAGTCTGAGTTAGGTTTCAGTATAGAATAGTTAAGGAAGATATCTGCACCATGTATAGTCAGCAGATATTAATCAGGTTTGAATACTGAAGACTCAGAAGTTACTGAAGACTCAGAAGATACTGAAGACTCAGAAGATACTGAAGACTCAGAAGTTACTGAAGACTCAGTAGTTACTGAAGACTCAGGTAGACCTGAATGTTCAGAAGGACTGAAGAATATCTATCTGAGTACATACAAAACTGAGGAAGACGCACAGTACATACAAAACTGAGGAAGACGCACATTTATAAAGAATAAATGTTGTCCAAAATATTTAAGTGCAGACAAAAGGAACTAAGACTAAGTGTTGTTTAAGGTTGTCTCATTCAGAGAGATTGACCTAAAAGAGTCGTTTTGTTTGTCTACATTCACTGAAGACAAGAACCAATCAGAGAAAGACAACACTGTACCTTACTGACACTGAAAGCGACAGGGCACTGAACTTTGTCAGTAGTACTATGTTCTAGACTGCAAAAATTTGTGATTGGCTACATGGATGCATATTTCCTAAAACATGCAAGGGTGTGTTCAAACCCTAAAAATAGTCGTTCATCAATAACCAGAAGAGGAAACTCTTGATGCTATCTCTTCCAACGGATAGTTTTTCAAAGAGTGACCATTGGAGAAGTTGCCTATAAAATACCAGTAACCTTCACCATTGAGAGGTTACGGGAAATCAAAGCAACTCAAGAGCTCATTCGTATTCTTACAAATTGAAGTACTCGAAAACCCTAGAATTTTCCAAGTGTTTCACATTGAAGAGAGCTCATTCTCTAAGCCTAGATTTGATAGATATATTCAAAGCTTAGTAGAGATATCCTAGCCTTTGCATTTGTACTTATTGTAAAAGGATATCTCACCCTAGTTGGAAACCAACCAAACCCAAACCCTTTGATAAGGTAGTTTGAGTGTGTGTGAATTGTTGGTGAGTAAGAGTTGTAAAGAGTGAGTAAGCTGCAATTGAGTTCAACCATAAAGCTCTATAGAAGAAGTTAGTAAGCTACTTGTGGTAGTCTGAAAACTTGTGTGTGTTGAGTTAGTAAGCTGCAGTGAGTCAGCCAGAAAACTCAAGGTAGAAAAGTTAGTAAGCTGCAGTGAGTTAGCCTGAAAGCTTTAGGATAAGTGTGTTAAAGAATTTCTCTGGAGATCAGAGAGAGTGGACGTAGGAGCATGAGTCTCTGAACCACTATAATTGTTGTGTTGTTTGCTTTCTGTATTGCATACTATCTGCTGCATATTTTCACTGAAAGCATACTAATTTTACTGACATTCAGTTGGAAACAATCCACTGAACTTGCATTAAACTTGATCATAGCCTTAACCACTGGTTTACTAAGGAAGAGATTTTCAGCAAGATAAAACGAGTATAAACTTAGGGTTAACCATTCCGCACTCTTGATTAGCTAGAACGGATAATTACCAAATTGAATCAACTCTACTGAGTATTCAGTAAGATAATTATCTGATCCAAGCTTCTCAGAATCTCTGATAAAACTCAGGATCAGGTTGGCTAACCTGAAGCTTCTGAAAGCTGCTCAGGATCACTGTCTCAGTAGACTTTGGCTCAGGGCAATTTGTACTTCTCAGGGCAAAATTCTCAGGACATCCTGACCCATCTGATCACTGTAAGAAAAAGTTTTAAAAATCACTGTACACGTGTATTCTCCACCCCCCCATACACGTGTGAGACTTGTTTGCACCGGGACCAACAAAGGTAAATTTAATATATGTTATTAAAGTTCATTATCTTATTTGTCGTTCTAAACAATGTTGCAAATTGATTGTAGAAACTGCCGACATCACAAAAGCCTAAACAGAAATCAAAGGGTGTCGCAGCCAGTCAGATGGAGATAATGAGGGACTCCACTATTGGTGATCGCAGACTTGGTTATCCCTTGCCTGGAGACTTAGATCACGACTACACCGTATAGAATACGGTGCAAGTGATAGTGGAGTCCTCTGATTTAGATATGATCACAGTTCCTATGAATGCTTACTTTCATCGAAATCCTATTGAAGAATACATCGCTCGGGAGCATGTGATTGAAGTCGTGAACGACCAGTGGTTGAGTGCAACGAGCATAGCCTTTTACCTCAGGTATGTGTTTACTAATTAATTCTCAGTATTTACTTTCTATATAGTTTAATTTTCAAATTAAATATTAATTACCGTATATATGTTGGTTAAAGATATTTGGGTGAGGTATATCTCTCCAGAGATACTCGAGCATGTAGAATGTATTCCTTCGTCTCCCCCCAAGTATCTTGCTTAATGGCTGATAGGGCACATACCATGGAGTGGTTAGTTTCTCATATGCTGAGTTATACTGACAGAGATCATCTCATTTTTTGGCCAACAAATGTGGGGTGAGTACAATAAACATTCCGTTAAAATTTATATTCATAATATATATGATATTTGCACATATGCTAAATTTACAGTTAATTTTAATATTCTTAATATAATATAGGAATCATTGGGTGTTGGTCGCCATAAATATGATTACATTAAGTGTGTATTTTATGGATCCAGCTGCGAATGGGTTGGCTTCAAATCGACCTGATCTCACTTCGTACATGGAAGCGTAAGTTTATTTTTAATATTATAATATAATGATTGGTTTTACTTAATAAAATTATGCATATTTAATCTAACTTTATTTTTTAATTCTAATAATAATAGTGTGATGACGATGTATCAGAGTCGCCTTCCTAATCAAGGCTCAAGAGCTAAATTCAATAAAGTGAGATGGAATAATGTTAAGGTAAATATAATTTATTAAGTTATTAAATTAATATAAAATAATTATAATTGTAATACGTGATTATATTGCTAATCAACAGGTGCCGAGGCAACGAGATAGTGATCACTGTGGACATTTTGTGTCCTGTTATATTGAAGATATAATACGCGCTTCTCAAACGGCAGTTCCTATCAACGTAAGTCAATTTATCGATTTATTTAAATTATTATTAATTGAATAAAAATTCATACTATATATCTAACTATATTGATTAATTGATCATTGTTTGCAGTTTGTCTATAATCGTCCGGTCAAGTCTTACTCCAAACAAAGAATGAACAAATGGAAAATGGATTGGACAGGGTACCTTTACAATTGATTCTTGTATAATTATAGATAGAGTGGGATAACTTTTGGTAGCATATTTTGTATTTATATACTTCGTGCATGTTTTAATTTGTTGTATTGGACGGATATTTATTTCATGATGTGTATGCGTTTATTAATTTATTTGATGTTTTGGTATTGGACGTATATATATTATCGTGTGGTATAAAATTTGGTTTTTAGTTTTGGTTTTGGTTTTATATAAACAGGATTTTAAAAATATAAATTAAAAGTAAATATATATATATATATATATATTGGATAGCGGTTTTTAACCGCTGTCCAAGTGTATTTATATATATAAAATTTTAAAAAAAGGGTTAGACAACGGTGGTAGTGAATATTCTTGGACAGCGGTTACAAACCGCTGTCAAAGTGGAGAGCTTGGAATGTGGTTAAAAATCGCTTTCTTAGTGCAATGCGGTTAAAAACCGTTGTCTTAGTGCAATATCTTGGACAACGGTTTTTTATCAGCTGTCCAAGCTTGGACAGCTGTTACTTGGAGAGTTGTTATAACCGCTCTCCAAGGTCATTTTTAACAGCTCTCCAAGCCCAAATCTGTATTAGTGGGCGTTACACTTATTATAATATTATGTTTTATTGTTTGCATTTGTTCTTATATGTGTTCCCTTGAATCGTTGTTGTCATTGAGATTGTGAGAACTCAGATGACTTAAGCATGATTCTCAAATAGCCCCGATCAAGGATCATCAAGAATGGGATATTGATGATGCAATGGAGATTGGTGTGCGATCTGCATCATTCTCTTAGAGAGTGTAGTAAGATCTCACTTACTACGAGGTACTAGCTATCTCATGGTGGATGCACAAATACCTTAGAGGGTATTGGTATACCCATCCGAGCAACTGTTTGATGTAGTTCCACTATATGTGTCTACGGGTGTCTCGGTTAGTGGGAGCGATGCGATACTCCTTTGACTTGAGGTCAATACGCACGACATGTGTGGAGTGATGAACTTTGACCATGACCAACGCTTGCACCCTTCCATGGGTTGATACGACTTGGATTGAGTTCATCACGAAGTGCATGTGCGTGGTAGTTGAGCTAAGAATATGATTCATTCCTCAAAGTGGATTTAGAGAGAATATTCATCTTCTCATCATAATTGGATCAAAGTCATTGGCCAATGCACGTCAACTTGGACTTTGTGGCCAAGTGTGATACAAGTGATCAATTAGTGATTGGAGATAATATGATTAAGTTATTTGAATAGACACTTCATCATGTTCAAGACTAATCGAGTATTCGTGAATGAAAGGAGGAAATCGTAATAGTCCATGTTACGATTCTTATGGTAGTTGCACGTTTCTCGCAACGTACCTCATATATTGAGAATGTCAGATTTATTGTCTAGGGTTCAATTAAGACCGTTAGTTTGACTAATCGCTCGATATATGGGGGTCTATGGGTCACACAACAAGTAACTCCCGTGTACGGATTATAGTTGGTTGATTAAGTATTAAATTAGATTTAATATTTAATTTATGGAGAATTAATAATATATTAATTTAGAATTAATTATTATTACTATTTAATTAAATAGGAATCCCAAAATAATATTATGAAATATTATTTTAGGAAAATATCAGTAGGGAAAAACATATCTTTGAGATTTGTTTTGCAAGATTAGGAATTATCTTCCTAATAAAGATGGCTTAGGATTTAAGCCAGTCTCTCCATATATATATGACTTCCCGGGATTCATTATTTACTACAACTGAAAAACCTAGTTTCTCCATAAAATCTAGAATAAGAATTTTCCTAGCAAATTCCGTCTCAGATTCAACGCCGCAAATCAGGCAAGTCGTTAACAGAGGGATTACGTGGATTCCGTAGTAGCAAATGTGCAAGTCGTTTGGGGATTACGTGGATACCGTAGTAGACCTGTGCGACGAAGCTGCATACGAATTTCTGTAAGATTCCTCGTTACGTTTATCCGTATTTTGTTTATGCAATTATATGTTCGTTGTTGGTGAACTGTCTTATTCCGCTGCGCATGTTTACGTGTTTTACATGCTAGTATATTCCAACACATGGTCCATTTGGCAAGCTCGAAATGAACTTATTTTCAATGGCGTAGTTTTTAATCCACTGAAAATTTGGGACAAAATAAAAGCTAGATCATTATCGTGGCTGAACGCAAAACACCCGATAGTAAAAAATGTGTCATTTGGCGAATGGAGCAATAATCCAAAATATGATGCTGATTAATTCATATGCTGGACATGAGTATCCTATTTTTAATAATATGTGTTCTATTTTATATCTTGGTAACAGGTGTTAATCTGATTATCATGTTATTAAATATGATTATCATGTTAATCATTTACAAAATAACTTCATCAGTCTATAAATTAATGGATTAACTATTTATAAATAAATTATCATGAACTGCGTACTTTGGCAATTTTCATATTAAAAAAATTAAAATTTACTAAATTTGAATATATTAATTTTATCAAATATAATAATTTTTATGATTAGTACATGAATATTTACATATCATATTTAATACTCCGCGCGCAATACATGGCATCTATACTATTATTTATACTAATTTGAAAGGAGTCTGGTTACCTTTAATTTCAATGTAGTCTTATGTATGTAAGGTTATATATGATTTTCCTCGATAAATTATTTTTTGTTACTAATTTTATTATATATATTATATAACTACCCGATATAATCTCCACACTTTTAGTCTTATCTTATTAATATATATCCAAATACTATTAATTGATATACATGTATATATATATATATATATATATATATTTGTTTATCATAGTACAATTGTCCTCTTACCCAAGCTCGGGGCAGAACCAAGAGTATCCACATCCACAAACCAAAGACCTGACTTGGTGCATCTCTCTTCCAATGACTCCTCATTTTTGTGCCATCTTATGACCTTTGGGGAACTGTAATCCGGGTTTCAGGGGGTTGGGATTCGTTTCGAGCAGAAGTTTACAACTGAGAATTGTTCATTGTAAGTGCAGTCAGATTATGCATGGGGTTACTCGGGTGTGGGTGTTTTGGTGAAGAGGTGGGGTTGTAGTTTGGATGTGGTCGTGCATGGGGTTATTTAGGTAAGTGTTTTGGGTATGGAGTTGGGTTGTAGGCTGGCGATGGGTTTGGGATGTTTGTGGGATGCATGAGACTGCTGGCTGGTATGTGTGCGGTGATGGTAGGTATTGTTGGAAGTAGTAGTATGTGAAAAATATGAAAGAAGGAACCTCTTCACACTCACCATATCTATCTTCGTTCCTCTTGGACGTCTTAGAGCAATAGCCATAAGAGATAGGCCAAAAATTAGATCCACCGTCTCTGTATTATCGTCTCTATCATAGAACTTGCAATACCAATTCCCGATCCTCTCTCAATTCAAAAAAGAACAGTAACAACCCCTTATCAAATTCCCATGCATGTAATGCACCTTTCGAACGAAATGCTTTTGACATAACCTCCTTCAAGGCAAAGACATTTACATTTTAATCAGAGAAAAGTTTTCCCACCAAACACAGTTCTTTCCCCTATCAAGACGGGTCGTTTTTCCACCAACGCACCCAAATCCAAAACATTATCTTCGAGTTCATGCGGATTACCAAACGCAACCATGATCCCACTCAGGGCGGAAAGGAATATGAGAGATGCATATTATTGCATGTACAACACAAATCACAAAGGAAACAAGTTTAATGTTTAAACAACCAGTTAAAGAAGAAAAAGACGCTAAACCCTAGAACAAAAAAGAACGAAAACAAAGCACGATACAGAACCACAAACACCAACAAGCTAAAATAAGAAACGAGAAAGAGAAGGAATGAAAGACGAGAAAAATATAGAAAAAACCAAGGAAAATCGCAGAGAAACCATGGAAGAAATGATTGACGGCACAAGGTCCAAACCCTAACCTTAGTTCTCCTCTCGAGATAATCGAACTCCTACAATTGCGGAGGACTAAAGTTATTATATATACATACATAGATTTTATATATATTCCAAAAATAATAGAAATGTCGTTCTCCATGGATCAATATTTGTGACCACAAATATTAAATATATTATGCATATATAAATTAGATATTAGAATATTTACTTCCTTACCCTCCCAATTAAAAGCAAAAAGAATAATAACAAAAGCTTATGTTACCTCGAGTTCATGGTGAACTCTATTTTTCTAATATAATTGTTTTGTAAAAAGACTATCACTGTTATGTACAAAAACTATTATTTTAAATATATATATATATATATATAATATTGATATTTGTAGTGCATAACAGTGACAATTTTTGTGCATAATAGTGATATAGTTCATGTATGGACCTAGTTCACAGTAGTGTTACTAAAAAATACAAAAATTCACATGAGACGATCTCATATATAATATGAGGAACAAATAAGCACAAATCGACACCCACCCCTTTCAAAGTATTAAAACATCATGCCCAAATTATGTCCCGTCTCACCATGAGTCTCACGCAAATGTGGCTCCTCAAATAGCTCTTAAGTAATTTTAAGTTGAAATAATTAACATAAGCCCACCACAAACTTTGAAGCATATGGTATGAGAATCTAATACATTATTCGCAAGACGTTTTAATTACAAAGACACGATCAGTATCATGATGCCCTTTTGTTTTGGCGGCACTAATGTGATAACCGCGTTTTTAGTACTATTATTTGACCAATATATTTCATGCGTGACGTGTATTTTATATTATTTACGTGTTAATATTATTTATATGTTATTTGTGATTCTGCATTATTTATCTCGCGTTTTAAATGTTTTAAAATTTTAATTATTTATCGTGCTTATATGTAATTAGTGGTGAGAAAATTCTAATATAATTTATTGGGATTTAATGATATTTGAGTGCACATTACATATTGTTTGATTGATATATAAATTAAGTGTAAATAATTTGATGATTAGTGTTATCAATTAAATAGAATTAGAATGTGTATAAATATGTAAGTATTTATAATATATATTCACATATAGGTGATTCCACCTATTAACTAACATTAATATTATAATAACATAAAATAGTGGTAAAGAATGATGATTTGTCTCCATAATCCTTTATATATTCACACTGCCGCATTCACGTTTACACATATATATTAGGAGGTAATAATAATAATATAATATAACAAGATAAGTTAGAAAAAAAGAAAAAAAAAAGGGAAGCTTACCTTAGAAGCAAAAGAGGCGGTGTATATTTCCTCATATACCAAATTGGACCGACATATATAGAACAAGAAAACACACATAAGATTAGAATAAGAGATGCGAAAGAGAAAGGAGATAAGAGGAAAAGAAGAAGAAAGGAAGGAAGGAGAAATCGAGGTGGTAGACGTTGAGGTTGTGCAACCAACATAGTTGGTGTTTTAAGAGTTTGAGGTATCGATATTCTTCTCAGTCGGGGTAAGTAGAAATTCATCTGTAATTACAATGCATAAACTTATTATTTTGTGATTTATTTGTGTTTAGTTCGTAATACGTGGATATTACTCAGATTATAAGACTTGATTGTTATGCGATTATCGTGAACTGAATCTGTTTGTTCAATAAGGTGTGAATTTTGGGAGAAATTTTGTGTTGCACTGCATCAAATATATCATGCATGAACATTTGAGTACGTTGAGATATAAGTGATTAGAAAGAGGCGAGGTGAGGTGCTTTGGCCACGTGGTGGTCAGTGTATTGAGCTTATTTTAGCGTGTATCCAGAAGTTTTATTTCGGTGTGTATCCGGAAGTTATATTCCGAAGTGCATCCGAAAGTGTTATTCTGGCGTGTTTCCAGAAGTTTTATTCCGACGTGTATCCGAAAAATTGGGAGAGGAGAGAGAGAGAGATTGTGTATGAAAGGGTTTGGAGAGGATTTTGGAAGAAATATATTATCATGCATAATTTTAACTTACTGAGATTTATATATGCATTGTAGGTAATCCTGAAATGCTATGACGTGACGGACTTATTGCACAAGTTGTGGAGCTCCTGCAGGTTTTGGGTGGCTGTGTACATAGATGATGGCCTGTTGGACATACCGTGATTTATTTTGCTTCCGTTGTTATATTTTGTCATTTTTAAGATATGTGTTATATTTTATATTATGTTATAAAGGTCTGCACATACTAGTGTGTTTGCTTGAAGTTTTTTTATGATTTGAGAGTGTGTTGGCTTGGAATTTAATGGTGAGTGATTATGGAGTTGACTTGGGGTTTGATTGTGAATATATAGCTAGTATGTTAGTATCTTTTATATACATATATACATGAATGTGAGCTGGGTATCTTGGTGTGAAATGATGTTGATGTCATAATGTTCGTTCGTAAAGAAAAAAATTATACCAGTTTACAAGCTAAATTATATTTATATTCGTATTATGTTGGGTTAGATAAGGGTGGTGGTGACAACTAATTTCTCCAATTTCATATATTCTTGAATTTTCTCTTCTTATATATATCTTGTTCAAATAATTACTCTATAAAACAAAAGGTAAACATAACTTTACACACACTATCGAAGAGGTAGGTACAACAATCAATACCCTTCGAATAAGGCACAAGTAGAATAATTGAACAACAACGCAACACATCTAAAATATAGGGTAAGAGAATCATTAACGAAAGTATTTCTGATTACCTGCTTTATTATACCAAGTCCCATGTCGCAAAAATTTCGTCACAAGTTTCTTTAATTAATAGGTTCTAATGGATAGTGATTATATATGGATAGAGATTACATATAGGAAAATATTCTTAGTTCAATTACATTGGCTACACATTGCCATTTTGGATATCAACAACCCTCCTACGAGAAATTTGTGGAATGTTAAAATTTTATAACTTTTGAATTTCTTACTAATGATATAACATCTCATATTTATACTAACATCTAGTCTTAATGTATGGTGGAGATTTTTATGAAAACTTTCTGAAATTATTTATAGTATTATATATACTATCATAGAGCGTTTTACATGTTTCTCCCCATAAATCATATCTTCAATTAAATAAAATAAAATAATATAACATAAATCAACAAAATACCTCTTAAATCCCCCTATCCCCTTATATTATTAATAAATTTTTTTTTTATGATGTGTCATTTCCTTCTTCATTTTTATGATATGCCACATTTCTAGAAAATATTATTTAAGTGTCATTATTTATGTAACATAATTTATATTGGGTTGACTTAAATTTTTTAAATGATGTTTAAATAGTATGATGTTAATGAATATCATTAAATTTAGTTTGAAATTTTGAAAACTGAACAAAGGAAAAATTGTTATAAAGGGAAAATTTCACTAAATTTATGTATTCCTTAAAATTAGCTCACTATCTTTAATGACTTATTACTAGAAACTCATTAACTACAAAAAAATTAAAGATTGTGTTTCATGTCCAAGTACAATATTTGTTTTCAAACTCAGATTTCTTTAATACTATTTTTTTTTATGAGTTCTCGCGGTTTTTATGATTGGATGACATTGTCGTTGTATTTTCTTTATTCAATGCTCTCTTTTGAGAGGGTTTATGTTTTAAAATTATTTTAATCAAATGTTATTGAATTTTGTGGTATTCTTTTTTAAATTTATGTATATATACATTATTTAAGTGATGGAAAATTCTTTACACTATTTACGAAGTTGCTGCAAACTTATACAAACTAATTATATTATACTAGCACGTAACCCCGCGAAATTTCGCGGGATTGAAAAAAAATTACGATATCATTTTAAATTAATTAATTAATTTAATTATAAACATAATTTTATTTTTTAATATTGTATATGTATAATATTATAGTCTCTTCATTCTGAGCAAATTTAGTTTTACATTTTATTATTTCAAAAGTTTCAAACACAACTTAACATTTTCTTGTTTATTTTTAATTATGCAGCATGTTGATTCTTAAAAAATCTCAGTTGTTGACGGGAATTCATGAATCTCATTGGGTAGCCATTAGGCCATCTAAAAAATTCTTAACAGAAAGTGAGAAAAGAAAACAGAGATTAGAGAATAGAACCAAATTACGAAGGAGAGAAACAGAATGAAAAAATATATATATATATATATATATATATATATATATATATATATATATATATATATATATACCTTATTAAACCGCTTCACATATATTATTTTGAGTTAAACATAGAATTATATGAACAGAACATATTATATGAGTTAATAATGTATTGAGATTGTAAAATAATTAACAAAATGATTAATTTTAATATGTGTTATTCAAGAACTATGTAAAATATTATTAAAATAAAATATTAAATTTCACTAAATTTATTGCGAAACACAAAAGAATGGGATACTGACTCCTATGAAACTTAATTGACAATGTTTCATCTGAATTACTCTAACGTCATTTGTTGGACACTAAATAACAAAATAATCTATAAACTAAACAAAATCTTTTTTTCTAAACATATATTATGAACAAATAATATATACTGTAAAAGTGAAATAAAATACATAAAATTATTAAGACAATCATAATGAAACAATAACTAAACAAAACAAAAAAATTATGCCTAAAAATAATACAAATTTTATAAGTATACTTTGAATAAATTAAGAATATATATTGATTTTTCATTCATATTGTAATTACATATTTTTTTCATTTTTTTTTTGGCATGGTTGATGATTTTCATAAACGGATTATTCATCAATATCAAAATTTTAAAAAATTCATAAAAAGATGAAAATAAAAAATATAATTTAAAAGTATAATGTATAATAAGTTACATGTTCATTAATTAATATTATCACTGTATTCAGTTGATATCAGAGCATTGAACGAATGAACATAGAACTTTTAGTCTAAACAATAAAATTAGTCCTATCAGAACTTATGTTGACATCAGATAGGAGGGA
Source organism: Stenogyne calaminthoides (assembly GCA_037126765.1). Lineage (NCBI taxonomy): Eukaryota > Viridiplantae > Streptophyta > Magnoliopsida > Lamiales > Lamiaceae > Stenogyne > Stenogyne calaminthoides. The sequence continues at coordinate 20,709,845 of JBBCBC010000005.1, read as the reverse complement.
TGTCATCTTGACCTGAATTACTTTGTGAGTTTGTTAACATTTTAGTCTTGATTCAATATATTAATACTATAAATATGCATATGATTAAATATAACTTTTTAAAATCTTTCAAAGACTTTGTATATTAAAATTGTCTTAACATTTTTTTTGTGCAAATCTTCCATAGGTATAGTTTGTTAACTTTAAAATTTTTAGTCTTGATTCAATATATTAATAAAAACTATAAATATGCATATGATTAAATATAACAATTTTCAAAAATCTTTCAAAAACAAAATTTGTATATTAAATACTTAACACATTGATTAATTCAAAAAAATATAGACAACAAATCTTGCTTATACAATATAAAAAAATTAGCAATATATAAAATAAACAAATCTTTAAAATTCTTTCAAAACAATTAGAAGAAACTATAAACATAAAAGAAGAAACACATCAAAACTCAAATTACTTTACCTCAATATTCACAATATACAAAATAATTATACAAAAATAACTAATTCAAAACTCAAAATAATTAGATAAAATAAACATTCATAATCAATTTAAAACAAAAAAGAAACTTCACTCATAACTAATTATAAAACTCAAAATTAGATGCTTTTTTACAATATACAAATAATTACACAATTGCAATAAATATTCATAATTAATTCAAAACTCAAATTACTTTTATAACCTAGATGGGGCGTGTATATGCTGGGGGCGTGAATCAAGAATATACAAAGCTTTATATAAGAAATATATTCAGCGTATCTCAATATGGGGGTTTGAATATAATCATATCTTTTATAGATAAATACAATATAAAAAAATTGGCTATAGGGGCGTGCCTTTCCAGAGGAAAAATAATAATATGGAGCGTGAATATAATAATATATCTTTTTATAAAAATAAACTAGTATTTAATTTAATTAGATAAATTGAAATTTTAACCTAAATAACTATTTTGCGAAATAAAACATTCATAACCCATTCAAAACTCAAATTAGAAGAATCACTCATAAATTTAAACATAAAAGATAACTAATTCAAATAAAAAACATTTTTTTTTTTACAATTAATATCAAATTTTCAATTAATTAAATGGATTAACAATAAATGGTTGTTTTTACGTTCGACTAGATATATTTTTAAAAAAAAAAGTCTAATCACATTAATATATATCTAAATATTATTAATATATAAAATAATTATATATATATATATATATATAAATATATATATAAGTTTAATTCAAAACATATTCAAATATTTTTAGAAGAATAATTTCATTCCTAGTATAAACAACAAAAAATATTAAAATATATTTTTAACTAATTTAGCAATAGTTTGATATATATTTAACTCAAATTATTTATAACCTCAATACTTTTTACAATACACAAAATAATTACACAATTACAATAAATATTCATAATTAATTCAAACTCAAATTACTTTTAACTAACCTAGATGGGGCGTGCATATGCTGGGGGCGTGAATATGGGGATCTTGAAAAAAGAAAAGATAGGTGGAGCTTGAATATACAAAGCTTTATATAAGAATATATATTCAGCGTATCTTTCGAAAAAAAGGAAAAATATATGGGGGTTTGAATATAATCATATCTTTTATAGATAAATACAATATGAGTAGAAATATTTAATTTGATTAGATGGTTGAATTGGCTATAGGGGCGTGCCTTTCCAGAGGAAAAATAATAATATGGAGCGTGAATATAATAATATATCTTTTTAAAATAAATATGATAAAAATAATACTAGTATTTAATTTAATTAGATAAATTGAAATTTTAACTTTTAATGAGAGTGCACGATTTTAAAATGAAATAATCTGGTTAAACTGGCCTTTGCGCAGACTGAAGTGGTTTTGCCACATAGACTGAATCAGGTTTATCAATATATAGTATTAAGATGAGTAGAAGTAGCAAAATATTAAAATTCATAAATTTATAAATTTGTTAATTACAGATAACTAATTCAAATAAACAAGTAAATTTTTTTAATTTTATTAACTATCAAGATTTTCAATTAATTAGTTGGATTGTTGGCACAATAATATGGTTGTTTTTACGTTCGACTAGATATATTTTCTAATAGATTTTTAAATCAATTTTAATTAATCAATTTTTAGTCTAATCACATTAATATATATCTAAATATTATTAATTGATATACGTGCATAAATATATATATATATATATTATAGTTTAATAGTATACCCTATCATATTATTAAGATATTTTCTGATAAAATTTGTTCATAATATGAAATTTATTAATTTCATTCCTAGTATAAATAAGTTCTACAAGAAATATATTAAAATATATTTTTATAATTTATTTATTATTGCCCAATAGTTTGATATATATTTATTATTATATATTTTCATCCTTATAGTTTGATATGTATTCATTATTATATATTTTCATCCTTATAGTTTGATATACCATATCATTAATATATATCGAAATACTATTAATTAATAGACGTTTTTTTATCATTATCAATATCTCATATCATTGACATATACCTAATTATTTATTATTCCATTCGTACTATATCATTGCCATGATTCCAATCATTTGAGTTTTCTCAAGTTATTAAATTAGACAAAGAATCATACGCAATTGGTGCATAGATCTAAGATATGTGCGTTCGCCCCAATCATATTAGTATATTTATAAAACATGTATAATATATTTAATGGGTCAAGTATTTTTTTTAATGAGTCATTCAATTTAAAAATAAGACGATCTTTCATCTTTGGAGTGCGTTTTGGGGCAAAGAGACCCATTAGTCAAAATTTATTCTAAACGTTAATTTTATAAAATTTTTTTTATAGACTGATAGATAATCTATTTGCACATCTCCAAAATTTAATGGTGGCATGGTGGATCTTCTTTGATTGAGATCGCCCGTCAATCTTCCTCAAAACTTTCTCGCTCACTGCGCGTTTTTTTTTTCTCGCTATTGAGCTCAAAACTCCTAAACACAACAACACCTTCCATTGAAGGGAACCGCAACAACACCTTCTCCAATCCAATCTTGAGGATAGAATCCTCTCTCAAAATCGGCGTATTTGGATGAGGTCAACGTCATTCTTCTCTGACCCTCTTCATCATTTTCAAATTCTAACATGAATTTTACCTCTTTCGCAAACTCACGAACAACTAGTTTAAAATGGTGAATCGAATCAAAATAAACATGAGAAAAATAAAATTAATTTCATCCGGGTTGGAGCCATTTTAACCTTTAGGGTTTAAAAGGTTTGATAAAAACTTGAACCCTTGAGAAAGAGTGTGTTGGTTATTCTTCCAAGATCTCAAGTCATTAATGGCATTAAATGGTATTGACCTTCTTCGAATTTAATAAACCCTCGGTGTTTTTATATAGAATGAATAATTTATTTGAGCAATAAATGGAGAGTAATCCACTTCTTCGGACCAATTTATCCGGTCATAAATCTTGATAAAATGTATTAATCTTGAGTTTATCCAATAAGTTTTGGACATTCGAAATTTCCATTTTACTCATTTCGAAGTATACCCAATAATAAAAAATTTCTCATTTCAGAGAAAGTTCTTGAAATCTTCTCCGCCAAAGGTTTAACTAGGACTCTCTAATGTCGGTATGAATTTTCTCCATTTTAGTGTGATGGGTTTTTGAAATAACCAATTGTCACAAAAATAAAAATACTAATTTGACAAAGAAAAAAAAAACTAGCTATTATAGTTATTATATATTCATATATAGATTTTATATATTTTTCAAAAATAAATAGATTCATCGTTCTCGATAGAATCAATATTTGTGACTACAAATATTAAATATATTATGCACATATAAATTAGATATTAGAATATTTACTGCTTGAGTTAGCTTGAGTTCCCGTGAATTTTATTTTTCTAATATCATTATTATGTAAAAAGACTATCACAGTTATGCATAAAATCTATTATTATTAAAAATATATTTATTTTTAAATATTTATATTTTTAACGTATAACAGTGATAATTTTTTTACATAATCAAATAGAATATTAAATGTTGTTGTTTTATATGGTTATGACATTGTGCCTTTACGGTCTTCTAAGAATGTTACTAAAAAAATAAAAATTAATATGAAATCGAGAATAGTGCATTCTCTCCAATCTCAAAATTACATGATACTATCTAAATACAAACGAAAAGATAAATTAACACATCTTCATCCATTTTTCTAAAGTATTAAAACATTATATCTAAATTATGTTTCTGTTAATTGGTCGCCTTTTGCTAGTTGGTTTTTCTGGGTCTCACCAAAATCATATCAAATATGCCCTCCTAAATCAACAGACCTTAATTAATTTCGAGTTGAAAAAAATAACATAAGCCCACCACAAACTTTTAATTGATTGTATATTTACCTTCCCCTTCATTTTCATTTATTATGAGAATGTAATACATTCTTAAATATGTTTTAATTACAAAACACTATCATTTACTTCTTTTCATAATTGCTTGTTTTCCATTTACATTGAATGATTTATAAACTTCGGTTCCTTTACGGATCGAAACACTATTTTTCTCATTCATTTTCTTTTATATATAAGTATATCCTTGTATTTTTTCTCATCCTTATATTTATCTTGTTCAAAGAATTTTCTATAAATTCAAAAATTTAATCATATTTTCTTGTTCACACATTACAGAATAAAAATCTTTGGAGAATCAAAACAAAGATACAATTTCTTTCCAATAGTCTTCTATGTATCAAAAAAATGGAACATTGAAACCTTTATCCGAAATTAAAATTGGAAAAGCTGAAGATGAAGAAGTATCACTAGATTGTTATGATGATGAGTACATAAAATTCTGAAGATGATAAAGAAATTTGTCTTCGCATAAAAGGGGGCCTAAAGAAAAATCTTCTTGGGTTAAAAAATCTTTTCAAAGTATGTTTTTCTGAATTTTTCTAAATTGAGAATGTCTCTCTTTGAGTGTTTCTTGGGATTTGGTTTCATGTTTTCAAGCCTTGAGGTTTAATTTTAAAAAAGAACAAATACAACCTTAGTTTGATTCTCAAAGTAGACATTTTGACCATGGGGTTTGGAATATTTTTTCAGATTTTATTGGGATTTGTTTGATGTTTTGATAGATTTATGCTTTTTGAAAAAAGAACAAATCTTTTGTTGCAGAAAAAACTTCTCTTTCTGTTTTTTCATTTTATGGCTCCCATTAATTTGACTTCAATATTTCAGTCTTTCCATTTTAGATTTTTTTTCGACAACGCTCTTGAGTTTTTCATAGTCCTTTTTTTCGGGTCAAAATGATTGTTTCTTGATGATTTATTTCGATTAGAGATGTGGCCTAAAAGGTCATCACTTTCTGTTTTGTTTCTCAATTCCTCGTGAATTCGTTTAATTTTTACGGTCTCTTAATTTTCTCCTTAGCACTCAAATGCGGGAAAAATATGTTGGCATCATCATCCTGATCATTTCCTTCTTTTTTCTTTTGGATTTTTTGATGGGTTGAACTATCCTCGGGTTTCTTACTTTTTGTGGGTTCTGTAATGGCTTTTGTATTTTCCAAATCTCTTATTGTTATCAAATTGTCTTTAGCTTTTCCTCAAGCTCAATGGGGGTTCTGGAGACTCTCTAGTTTCTGAGGTTTTATCTTTTGGCTTCGATGAAAATGGATTTCTTATCAAAAAAAATGGCGTTGAGTTAATATTCTTGGTGTTTTCAAGTTTTGCATGAATATGGGAATTATTTCTTTTGAGAACTATTGATTCAATGATCTGTTTCAGAGAATGGAGCAAAATAGTTCAAATCTCTTTGGATATTACAATGAGAGATTTGAACACCATCATCATTGTCTTTGTATAGTGTTCTTTTTGTAGTCTAGATTGACTAACTTTTCTCCTGAGTCAGTTGGAAAATGGGAAAATGGGGGTTATTACCCCATTTGATTTCATTTTTTTTTGCAGATAAGTTTTGTAATGATGACAAATCTGTTGCAGCAAATGCATTTTCAATGAAGTGTTGATTGTTTTCAGTGAAAATGGAACTACCATTTGGTAGTTATCTGTTTTTTTGGATTGTCTTAAGGTGCCCTTAGTTTTATACTCGTTTTTAAACTAGTTTATGAAATACAACTACTTATGCAACCCGATTGGATTGATCTAAATTTTTTGGATCAATCTTGATTGAACACTTGGGGTATTGTTCAATGAAAACAACTGATAGTGTTAAGTGAAAACAACTACCATTTGATGCACTAGTTATTTTTTGGATAAATCTTGATTGAACACTTGGGTTTGTTTGTTCAATGAAAACAACTGATCTCGACGGTTAGGTGAAAATAGTATAATGCTGACCAACTAATTTTTACAAGAATAGGTGCTCAATAAAACTATGTAGAGGGTCACCATTTTTGATGCACCAAGTTGAAAACTAAGACACCGTGTGCATTTAGGGTTTGAAAGTAACACTTCTTAAAGCAATTTGCCTTTCTTGAGATCAATCTCGATTGAGTTTGACTTTTGTCTCGAGTAAAAAAAACAGAGATTTTTGGTTACAAACCGGGTTTGATATCTTGATTTAATTTAAAAATGCGCATTTGAATGTTTGGCGGATATCTAATTTTCAGGAATGCCGGAAAATAATGTGCCACATGCCATCAGTTATTAGCAGCAGCTTTGTGTCCATATTGTTTGTATTGGATCAAGGGTTGTTACTCGATAAAAAAGATGCATTGGAAATTAAAATTAGCTTCCTTTTTTGGAAATCAAAATCATAAACTTTATTAAAATTCATTCAACATTATATATTTTCATCCTTATAGTTTGATATTATTCATTATTTATATTTTCATCCTTATAGTTTTTATCATTAATATATATGAAATACTATTAATTAATAGACTTTTTTTTTTCAATATCTATATCATTGATATATACCTAATTATTTATTATTCCATTCGTACTATATCATTGCCATGATTCCAATCATTTGAGTTTTCTCAAGTTATTAAATTAGACAAAGACTCATATGCAATTGGTGCGCGGATCTAAGATTTGTGAACTCGCCCCAATCATATTAGTATATTTATAGAACATGTATAATATATTTAATGGGAAGTATTTTTTTAATGAGTCATTGCAAGATTGAGTGCGGTGCTTGCAGAAGGGTGCACAAGAGACCTAATTTAATTTTTTTATAAGCAAAGATATTAAAGTTCTGTGCGCGTTTTTTTCTGATTTAGCGGAAACCAACAACACCTTCCATTGAAGTTTCCAAATCCAATCTTGAGGGATTTGAGATGGAAGTTCGAACTTTCGAACATGGTCCAATTGCTAAAAAAAAAAAAAGGTGGAGACTACCCAAAGAGTGTGGAACATTCTTCCAAGATCTCAAGCTTATGGAGTAGACCCAACAATAAACCCATATTTCGCTTTAAAAAATAAACCCATAAAAACAGGGTGGAACATTCTTCAAGATCTCAAGTTTACAGAGTATACCCAATAATAAAAAATTTCTCATTTAGGGGCATGGCCTAGTTTTGAGTGATTAAACTTTTTGACAAAGACAAAAAAAAAAACTAGCTATTTAGTTATTTATATTATATAGATTTTATATATTTTCAAAAATAAATAGATTTCGTTCTCGATAGAATCAATATTTGTGACTACAAATATTAAATATATTATGCACATATAAATTAGTTAGCTTGAGAAGAATTTTATTTTTCTAATATCATTATTATGTAAAAAGACTATCACAGTTATGCATAAAATCTATTATTATTAAAAATATATTTATTTTTAAATAATAAGCACAATGATAATTTTGGCAGATAAAACTTGATGTCAGCAAGTTTTAAATAATGTTACTAAAAAAATAAAAATTAATATGAAACAAAGTCACGGAAGCTCATAAAATTAACATTTCATCTTTTCTAAAGTATTAAAAAAAAAGATTATCAAAAAGACAAATATGCCCTCCTAAACAACAGTTTAATTAATTTCGAGTTGAAAAAAATTGCCCACCACAAACTTTTAATTGATTGTATATTTACCTTCCCCTTCATTTTCATTTATTATGAGAATGTAATACATTCTTAAATATGTTTTAATTACAAAACACTATCATTATCATAATGCCCGCTTGTTTTGGCAGCACCAATTTCTCTCATTTCGTATATTCCTAGATTTTCTCCTCTTATATTTATCTTGTTCAAAGAATTACTCTATAAAACAAAAATTAAACATAATTTCACACACACATTTACAGAATAAAATCGATGGAGAATTCTCAATCTACAATTTCTCCCAATAGTCTTCTATGTAAAGAAAATCCGGGCAGCTTAGAAGCTGAAGATGAAGAAGTATCACTAGATTGTTATGATGATGAGTACATAAAAGTGCTTCTTGATAAAGAAATCGCAAAAGGGGGCCTAAAGCCGCAAGATTTACAGCAAAAATCATGGATTCAAGGGGCTCGTTTGGAAGGAATCAACTACATTCTCACAGTATGTTTTTCTGGATTTTGTTTTTCAATGTTGGGATTTGTTTGATGTTTTCAGTGATTAATTTTAAAAAGAACAAATCTTTTGTTGCAGAAAAGGGAGCTTTTGGGGTTTGGATTCCGTACAGCTTATGCATCAGTTTCATATCTTGATAGATTTATTTCGATTAGAGATGTGAGTAAAAATCTCTGTTTCTGTTTCTCCAATTTATGAATTCGTTTAATTTTCAATTTTGACAACGTGGGTCGTTTTTTCTTGATTTTTTGATGAATGTAGGTGGAGAAACCATGGGCTATAAGGTTGTTATCAATGGCGTGTCTCTCGTTGGCTGCAAAAATGGAGGAAAAAATGGTGCCCCCTTTATCAGAGTTTTGTGTGGGGGATTACTTCTTTGAGAACAGTGTGATTCAGAGAATGGAGCTTCTGGTTTTGAACACATTGGAGTGGAAAATGGGGGTTATTACCCCATTTGATTTCATTGTCTTCTTTGCAGATAAGTTTTGTAATGATGACAAATCTGTTGCAGCAAATGCATTTTCAAGAAGTGTTCAAGTTGTTTTAGGTGCAATGAGAGGTAATTTCACCCCTTATTATCTGTATTTTTTTGGATCAATCTTGATTGAACACTTGGGGTATTATTCAATGAAAACAACTGATAGTGTTAAGTGAAAACAACTACCATTTGATGCACTAGTTATTTTTTTGGATAAATCTTGATTGAACACTTGGGTGTTGTTCAATGAAAACAACTGATACGGTTCAGTGAAAATAGCTAATGCTGACCAACTAATACCTTTTAGTGCAACAACTAATACCTTTTAGTGCAACAACTAATACCATTTGATGCACTTAAGTTACACTGGTGCATAGAAGTATTTGCCTTTCTTGAGATCAATCTCGATTGAGTTTGAGTCAAAATACAGAGATTTTTTTAGATGAATCTTGATTTAATTTGAAGTTGTAATGCAGATGCCAAAATAATGTGCCACATGCCATCAGTTATAGCAGCAGCAGCCACATTGTTTGTATTGGATCAAGGGTTGAAAAAAGATGCATTGGAAATGAAAATTAGCCCTTTAAATCCAACTCACTCTTTCAACATTGTGAGCCATTTTTCTTCATTTCTCAAGTTTTGCTAATGAAGTACTGCATTTTTCCTAATATTGTTCTTTTTTACAGGAAAGCATCATTTCCTGCTATGGCTTGTTGCAGGAAATGGAGATTGCAAGAGCGAATTTAAGCAAAGATATTAAATCTCCTGATTTATCACCTATGCAGTTACCCTATGGAAGTTCTTCTGTTCCAATTGCAAAAAGAAAGAAGCTTGTGTTCAATGATGAAAATAAAACAGATTCCAAGTAAGAAAGCATTAATTTGGTGGCCTAATGAGATTGCTAATTCTTGATTAGTTATTTAATGTATATGATTTGGAGATATGATTGAACACAAGTAGCAGAAGAGTGTGGAGAAATATATTTGTTATTTGAAAAAAGCACAAGTTTTGGCAGCAGATAAAAAGAAAGCAAAGTCACAGCTCATAAGGAGTGGAAAAAGAAGGCCACAAAGACAAGACTTGGCACAGTTTAACAGGGATTGTTTTTCTTGATATATTGTCCCATTAATTTCATTATTTCTGAGCTACATTTTTTCCTTTATTTTTTTGTTTTTTCTTGTTTATAGCTTACAATACATCCCATATGTAACCCAAGATTTTAGAGGGTGTGTTTGGGATGCCTTTTTGCTTTTGAGAAATGGGTTGAACAAGCTAGCTGTCTCTGTGATTTGATACATCTGTGTTGCATGTTTCCATCACAGAAAAAGTTTTGAGAGATTATATTTGTGTGATTGGATATGTTTGAATGTTTTGGGCAACCCCTTTTGACATCTTTTTTCTATTTTTCAGCTTTGATATTGTTCTTTAGGGGGTCATCTAAAGACCTTTTGATTTTGCTTATGATAAAGGATACAATTTTCTTGTTGATGGAACTACTCGCTGCATCTTCTCATACAGTTCTTAAACACAATCTCTATAGTATGACTACTGTTTCTTTTAGGACATTGAGTATTTACAAAAACACTCACTGAGTTGGAAAGCTGGGAAACTTGTTCAATGTAAAATTTGTTCATTTTTTACCTGCATGACCCTTTAATTATCACCCTTTAATTATCACGACTAATATCTTTTTGTAATATAAGTCACACCTTTGATTATCTTAATTTTATCGATTATCACTACTAAACCTGTTATAATATCTTTTATAATATAAATTTGTTACCTTTTATTGTTATGAGTAAAAACTGTTCACTTTATACTTTGTCTACCATTAAATTCAATTTTTTTTTTACAAACAGATATATAATCTATTATAATATGTTCCTTTTACCACATGACACATCTTTTTTATCATCTATAACATGACACATCTTTTTTATCATCTATAAAGGGTGAAAAATCCCTATTAAATCCCAATAAAGGGGGCAGCATGTCTCGAACGCAGGATCTATTGATCTAGGTAGTGGTGCTCTAACCACTTGAGTTAAGTCACTTTGATCATTAAATTCAATTATTAAGTGAGTGTATTAAGTAATTTTGGTGTTTGCAAATTAAATGGGTAACCGTAATCAGTTTTTACTTCCAAAAGGGTAAACTTACCAACTTTAAGAAGGAAAAAAAGAGTATGAAGTATGTAGTAGTGATCTAAATAGGCCCTAATAGTACAATAGATTCGAATTATGGCTCCAAATTATGAGTAATTAACTTTTTAACATCAATTTTAGAGAAACAGCAAAGTGAACTAGGCCCATTTACACTAGTGCTAAAAAAATTCTTTCACAGTTGTGAATGGTCCTTTTAGTTTATACTTTGATCTCAGGAATTTTCAAATAAATTTTATAAAAGCATATATATAATTTTTAAAGAGTAGGTCTAGTGTGAAAATTTTCATGTATGAAAATTTATAAAATTGCCCTAAATCAACCATATGCACCTTAAACACTAATTAATGAACCCTAAATTATGACATATTCGGGCCGGGTGAACCATGAACCACTTAGGCCGAGTGAACCATGAACCACTCAATTTTGTCTTATCTTCACCAATTACAAAATTTAATTGTAAATTAAAGTTTTTTCATGTATGGAAATTTTCATACTAGACTTTGTCATTTTAAAATGAGTAAAAATGGAATAAGATCGAGTCTATAATATCTCAGTCTCTCCGAAATTTAGTGAATCCAAATCCAAAAATTTAAATGGAACCTTTTTATATTAATTTGAGTAGAAGAATACTCAATGCTTACCATCCAAATCCAATGATCTAAGTGTCGGTCTCATGTGCATCTAGGTGCACCGTGCACTTATATTGTATTTTAAAAATATGCAACCTGTTATATTAAAAGATGCAATTTGTTTATATTGAATCGTGCAACTATTTTTTCATATTAATAATTGCATGATTCAGTGTAAATAAGTTGCATCTTTCAATAAAATATGCAATTTGTTTATATTGAATTGTGCAACTATTTTTTCATATTAATAATGACATGATTCAGCGTAAACAAGTTGCATCTTTCAATATAATAAATTGTATATCATTAAATACATTATTGAGTGCACGGTGCATCTGGATATATACAAAATTTAGCCATGATCTAAATGTTAAAAATCTAAAAACACACATTTTTTGGGTTTAAAAATGCTTGGAAGGGCGATAATGATTATCAAAGACCTTGACTGAGTTGTTAGAAAGCAATGATGCAAGAAACATTATTGATTTTACAAAGGAAAAAAAAATCCCAATGTATCTAAAAGTTATTTATTGAATACATTTTCCCAACCGTTGGTTGTTGAATTTTATACAACTCACTTTAAGATGTCCCCCATCTGACAATTTCAAGTACTGTACTATGTTCTGACGACTTATAATTTCTTCATCACCATCACCATCACCATATGTGAGTCTGTGACTCTATCTTATATGAAATTGACTGAAATTTATTTATTAATTAATTAACTAAAAAGAGAATTATAACTTTGATTAATGATAAGTGAAGAAAATATATTTGATTTAATTTTTTCTCACAACTTTTAACATTACACTGATTCACATAAGAGTTTATGTTGGAGTAGCTAATTAGTAATTATCAACAGTTCTTAGATGTTGCTTCTGTGGCCAATTTCTGATACCTTCAGCTTTTGTTTGCAAACAAAATTGACATACTCAGTCCCACCTCTTTTCTTTTCTGGGAGGTAAATAATAAAGATATTTACCACTCCTTTCTTCTAAATTAATTTCATAGTGTTGGAGTGCCTTCAATCTTGACGACATGAACCTTTTCGACATGCTACTATGCTAGCTGGGGTCTCGCTATTATATTTTAGCTCAGTTTTGATGTATGTTATGTTTGGGTTTAATTTCGATTTTGGGCTTCATGGAGATGGGAAAAGGTGGATGATGATAATCCAATGAATAATAATATGTGTTTGGTGAGAGATGAAGAAATAGAGGTCGTTGGAGTTTTATGTCAAATTAAAACTAATACTATATTACATTCATCTGTCCATAATATTTATACCCATCTTTTTTGGCATATGATTTTAAAAAAAAAATAGATAAAGTAAGAATATTATAGTGTATTGTGGGGTTCATTTATAGATAAAGTGGTTGCTTGTGAGTGTAGTTGAAGGATAAAGATAAAGTGTATTTTTTCATAAAAGATATGTGAATAAATTTGTTGGACAAACAAATAAGGAAAATGAGAATAAATTTGGTGAACGGGGGGAATATTTTATTATTGTTAGTTAGTGAGATAATGATTAGGTGAAAGAAAAATGTAAGAAAAGCAAGAGAGAAAATGAATTGATAAGAAAAGGATGAGAGAATGAGTTAAGGTAAGAAAATTAGTAATTTGATAGGTTTATGGATATTGGTGTATTTGAATAGAAGATGGAATGTGCAAATTCAAAATTGATTGGGATGGGGATGGATCATCCACGGGATGACACCATCTCTTTTCAAACACTACCTAGAGATTATATATCTTTTTATTTGATCTAGTGTCAATATTCTACATTATAACCGCTCCAAATAATATATGAGATTCTCTCTTTTAAATGATACAAATTTTGTATTATTTATTTATCGTGCATATAATTTTTCTCACATCCATTATAACACAATTTTTAATTTTATGTTTTATTCAACTTTACATCCACACAAACACAGCTAACCTACAAAGGTGAAATCAAATATGAAATTTCAGTCAAGATCTTATACAGTTATACTGACAATGAGTTAGAAAAGATAAAAGGTAAACTTTTACATACCAGTTGTATTTGTGTGTGAATTTAAATTCCTTTTTATTGGATAGTTAAATTTGAGATTGGGTCGTTGCAGGCCAAGGGGGCATTGGACCCCCATTATTTTTCTGAAAATTTAATTAACATATATAAATTATTCAAATTACCATTATAAAATAGAGTAACTTTGGCCAAGTGGTGTGAAGTGGAGCATTTCACCTCAGTTTTCTGTGGGTCGTTGTTGGTTCATGGAGCTCAAAATTCTCTTGTCTTTTAAACAATATTTGAGTTTTGATAGAATTTTATGGTTGAGCCCAGCTCTTTCAGTATGAATAACTCTCTTATCTACTATAATCCTAAACACACAAAAATGGTAGATCTTCTAATTTGATAGTGGCTCAAAACGTATTCATTATTGGCGAATTAGGTCAACAAATGCATGTGATCCGTCAGATCTCTCACACAAGATTTATAATATTGTTGTAAATTCTTTAATTTTTTTTGTTTTGTGAGGAATTTTTTTTCTTATATGAAACTAGATCTTTTTACTTGAGAGAAATGAATTAAGTTATGTCATTAAAGACTTTTAGCTAGAAAAGTTATAACTACAAATTCCTATTATGATATATCATTTGTTATTTAGAAAAAGTGGAATAGTTCAAATGATCTATTAGAGATATAAATAAATAGAAGATTTGATTTGTAATTATCCTTGATTTACTCCTTGATTGTGTTGTTTGTATCATTTCCTTATTTACTGAGATTGGCGTAACCTCCAAGCCAATCACCATGTATATATACCCCTGTAATTCTCACAGAATTTCAATAAGAAAATATTGTATTTTCAATATCTTATATGGTATCAATAGAGGGAATTTTTCGTCCTATTTTATTGTTAAGGACCAGCGCACGGGGGTTCAACTAGCCAGCGGCCCATGCAGTAACGGTGTCTATCACACCCGTCCTTCTATCTCTAATAAGCAGCCACCCAGAAAGTTTGCAGCTCTTGGTGTTCGGACGACTCCAAACAATTGGCATGCTCGCCTTGGGCATCCCTCTTCCAAGACTAGTTTGGACATTATTAGACGTTTTAGACTTCCTGTTTTAAATAAGTCCACTGTTTTGGACAAGGACTGTTTATCTTGCAGTTTGAGCAAGTCGCATAAATTACCTTTTCTGGATTCTTCTTTTGTTGCAACTCCGCCGTTGGAATTTTTATTTGCCGACACTATGCCATATTCGCTGATACATAGCGGGTTAAACACCCGCTATGGAACATGGTGATATAATAGATACACGTTGATAGATAGCGGTTTTTACCTGCTATCGTAGGTCGATATTCCGCAATTGTAGATGCATAACAAATAAACCAGGAATTCCTACGACAGCGGTTTTGTAAGACATTAGAGCGGTGAATAACCGCTATAGTTGATACTTATTATAGCGATTATTAACCGATATCATAAATAAAACCCGCTATCATAGCTCGATATTATAACGACGTTCAAGAATAATTAGAGCGGTTTTAAACCGCTGTAGTAGCTTTTTAATTTTTTTTTATATTCTGTAGCAATAATTTTAAATTAAAAATTTCATAAAATATCAATAAAATTGAAATTTAACATCAATTGTAGTCTAAAATGCATTCAAAAATTACTTTTAATTCCAAAATGCATTACATTCATATAAATTCAACTAATTAATACATGTCCAAAATACAATAAACAAGATAAGACATCAATAATTGTCTTTAATGGAGTAGCGTTTTTGACATTCTTTCTCAACAAAATTCTCCTCCATTCTTTGATTCACAACTGAAAGACAGGGCTCGCAGTCAAGACCAAACTTCACATCCAAAGAGGTTTAAATATCTGTAAACAATTAATAAACACTTAAAAAAGAGCATGAATAATTTCAAAAACTTGCAAACATCTAAAAGTAGCAAGGAAATCACAATGCACAAAGTTTTCCATCTAATAAGACGACATTAAAGAAAAAATATAGCAAACATGATTATAACTCTCTAATACACATTTCGAAAGGCTAAATAGAGAGAGTTGTCAAACCTGGACGATTGTAACGAAAACCCCAAACATTCCTTCTCTACTCAAGTATGTACGTCTGTAAGCATGAAGCCCACTCTTCCCGCACTTCATCAATTTCAGCTTTTGAGTAACTTTTTTGCATGAACGTATGAAGTACAAACATCCATTATTGAGGCACAAATAAGTCTAATTAATAAATAATAAATTGCATACAATTATTACCATTGATTGCATCAAGGATGTTTCAACATTGCCTTGAAATTTTACAACTTGTCTCATGTAGCGTAGGACATAGAAACCGCACTGAGATTCATCAGGTTGCTTAGGAGCCTATAGTATGAAAAAAAACCCATTATAAAGTATATATTTTCTTACACAAAACACATTATGAACTAAACACGTGTAATTTTGTCATACCTTGATTATATTCCATTTAATAGTTTTTCCCCTCCTTCCAATTGACGCATTAAACATGTAGTATTTAGAAAGAAATTTTCTTATAATAAGAAAGAAATAATTATATTCACTATGAATTGCAGTAATGAACTAATTAGCTAAAGAAAAAAGAAACCCAGCAATCTATGGTAAGCCCACTCTTCCCGCACTTCATCAATTTCAGCTTTTGAGTAACTTTTTTGCATAAACGTATGAAGTACAAACATCCATTATTGAGGCACAAATAAGTCTAATTAATAAATAATAAATTGCATACAATTATTACCATTGATTGCATCAAGGATGTTTCAACATTGCCTTGAAATTTTACAACTTGTCTCATGTAGCGTAGGACATAGAAAAACAAGACTGAGATTCATCAGGTTGCTTAGGAGCCTATAGTATGAAAAAAAAACCATTATAAAGTATATATTTTCTTACACAAAACACATTATGAACTAAACACGTGTAATTTTGTCATACCTTGATTATATTCCATTTAATAGTTTTTCCCCTCCTTCCAATTGACGCATTAAACATGTAGTATTTAGAAAGAAATTTTCTTATAATAAGAAAGAAATAATTATATTCACTATGAATTGCAGTAATGAACTAATTAGCTAAAGAAAAAAGAAACCCAGCAATCTATGGTAAGCTTACCTTAATTGGTGGTATGCTACTGCTACTCAAGATGATTTAAGCAAATTCAATGATCATGGGCTGACTAGGTCTGTCTAAATACACCTTCATAAGCTATTAGCATCTTAGTCTTAAATACAATTTAGCACAATAATCCTGCAGATTTCTCACCAAATTCCAAGTGTGCAGTACTAATGCAAAACTTAAACTTAATAATGCATCATAAAAGGAAATTTCTTTCTAACTATACAGTGTTAGATATCTACAAAAGATTTACAGAAAGAAGCAAATAATTATCTCAAAAAGAATCAACACTACATGTAAAGGAGTTTCTAGTCTCTCACGGGAAAAAAAAAGAATTATGATTTACTTATGCACTATTATATTGTACGGTTTATTCTGTTTCAATTGGTTCTTTTATACTAGAATATATACTTAACTTATAATTATCACATTAGAATTTGTCATAATATTGATGTCTATAATTATGATACTACTGCAATTAAGTATCCAAAACTCATGACAATTTTATTATTTTGAGTTTATTAGATACCTTATAAGTATAGTTGTTTAAATCAAATCTAAAAGTTTCAAAGTTCATGATCCAAAACTGGTCGAATAGCCTGCATTATGACAAGAAAGTGGAGACAAAATGTAATTCATACCAAATTAAATTTCACTATAATGCCATGAGCCATAATAATTTATTGTGTGAAATAACACATAAATTAAAAAAAGCCACTACTATGGAGTAAGCAGTTTCTGACTTTTCAAACTGTTGAAAAATATCCATCTATTGTGGGGCAGATTTTACTGAAAACAAATGGAGCAAATTTATGGCTACTCTCGCATCTTGACTTAATTTCAGATAATTAAGCTTTAAAGTTTAAGCTACTCGTCATTAAATTTCTCCTTATATATTACACTAGTACTAGTAATAGTATACTTGAAAATGAGCAGAACAAACGTGGAAAGCAACCATGGCTCTAAAGAATGAAATTACTAAAGAATTCAAAGACCTAAACGTTCAAAGAATACGAAATGGAAAGACATAGAACTTAAATTCCCACTATCAAGCATTAAATAACTCTTAAGAAACAGAACTTACAGAACAACCAACTCCCTAGCTGGTGTATATCCTAATAGCTGGCCTATTCTTTGGCTGGTACAAAAGCCTCTCCAATGTGGGCAAAGCAAAAGCAGCAATCTGTACATAACAACACATATATTCATCAATCTTACAGATAACAAGTGGTTTAGCTATTTGTTGGTATATATGCTGCTGTTTTCTTTCCAGTTCTTTGTGTTGTTTTGAACAATATGCATTGCTATTGTTGGTTAATTTTTTAACCTGTTTATCATTTAGTTCAAGTTTCTCAACCATCAAATCTGCCAAGCATTTAACTTGGTGCAACTTCTAGGTACAATAAAAATTATAATGATCATTATAATATCAAAATAAAAAGAAAAATGGAGAATTACTCCTGTGCCACCATGCTATGATATTTTGTAACATTGAAGCATATATACTAAAAGCTTTGTCTAGTTGATTCAGATAAAAAAAAGTGCAGCAAAAGCAGAGCAAAACTTAAATTCTCATCTATTACCCGTATCCCCATAACCTTGTATCGGTTTCCAATAAAATCGGCATACTTTTATTAGCTCATTTTGATTCATATATGACGAAAATCAATATGAACCTCCAGAACCATCCCCACTTTTAAAAGTATCATCTAAATATGGTTCATAGCAAGAATTCCAGGAAAAGCAGATAAAAGGAGTTGTATCTTTGCCTTTGACTTCCAATATACCTCTTGATAACCCAACCTCTTGGAGAAGATATAACAGATTAGTATTATCAACAGTTCACTGTTTACATTCAAGTAATATCACAATGCACATAGATAGTACTCGAAAGTGAAAAAAAAAAAGTTAAAGCTATAAGCAAGTTCAATCCCAACCTCAAGGTCATCGTGTAAGCACCACATTTAAAACTATATTGTTGGACTGAGTACGTTAATGGTACACAAATGCTTAAGCCTCTGAAATCTCAACAAATATAAAAAATACTCAATACTCAATTGAACATAAGAACCTAGAATGTTCTGTAATTAAAAAGAAACAATTATAATTAGAAAAAGAGCCCAAATAACCTACCATGCTTTTATGAATTGTAATTATAAATATATAAGCAAATAAATAAAGCTATACGAAAAACAGATCAATTTTAAGAAAATGAGGACTGAAGTTTTAAAAATGAAGAACAACTTATCACCTACTGAATGTAAAAGGAATTAGTCGCTCAAGCCAAATTAGGGAAGTTACAAGAGAAAACTAACATAAAAGAATTAGGGCTTACATAGCCAGTCCACAATGGAATAAGACGCACGACGGAATACATTAGACGGCGATTGAACTTCAACGATTAGGGGTGGCCACTGTTAGACGCACGACAATACTGGTGGTTAGTTGTCGGCGGACGCCGCCCCTCTTGAAGAATAAATTTGAGATTTTGGGTGAAGGGTTTAGGATTTTTTATTGTTGTTTTTGAACTTATAATGGCGGTTTTTAAAATAACCACTATGAAAAATTCAATTTTAAAAGTCAAAATTTGCATAGTGTGATATTTAGGGACCTTCTCCTACTAATTCTATTGATGGTAGTCCTTATTTTCTATTACTTGTTGATTTATACAGTCGATACTGCTGGATTTTTCCATTGCAAGCTAAATCACAGGTTGTCTCAGTGTTTACACAATTTCGGAGGTTGGTTGAAAAACAGTTCATTTATCATATTAAAAACTTATACTCCGATAACCGGGGGAGAATTTGTGGCTTTACGACCTTATCTTGCATCAAATGGGATTAATTGGTTAACGACTGCTCCATATACTGTTGGGGTTATACTGAAAAACATGTTTTTTACTTTATATAACCAAATTGAATTTTTTACTTATTTACTGAAATAAATTATTTATCACTGTTGCACTAAATATGAATGAATGTTATATATATTTATTGCATATCTGTTCAATAAATAGTACATGTTACATTGTAGTTAATTTGGTGATACCAGATCACGGAAGATCAAATTAATAGTTCCTCGTAACTAAGTACAAAGTTCACAACCTAGATGGAAATGAACAATCCATCGTGAAAGGTTGAAGTGTAAAGCTCAGATTGGTTTGTCTTGACCAAGAGATTACACTAGAGCATTATGATGCGCTGAATAGGACCTACATGAGGATAAATTCTTCAGCACTGAATATAGAAGAATTAGACATCAGTGGTTCGTTATTTCTTAATCTCCGTCCCTTAAATAGGATCGTGTGAAATTAATAACTATTGCTTTGACTTATGATATGAAGAGAGTCAATGTGATTCGATACCTTATATCTTGGGCAATATTATTAGTTACACGACGATTGCTAAGATTTAATACGGAGAATCATGTGCAAGTACGGCTTGCTTGATTTGTCCCCTTGGTGGGCTCAGAATCTTTATCATACCAAATCTTGCAAGTGGAAATTTATTTCCGGTATGGATAATAATGTTGAACTGTCTTTACTCCAAGGATAAAGATATTAATTAATATAAAGCATGTTCAGTGGCCTAATTAATTAGTGGACTGAGATAATCTTAAACACGAGAAATAATGACCGGAAGCCATATTATTGTGAAGTCGTAATATGGGTTAAGATGGATAGTTCAATATTAATTTTATAGTGGAGTAAATTAATATTAATGAGCTTGAATAATATTTTGGCTAAATATTAAAGTTTCATAGCCCATTTGAGGTCCAATCTTAATTCTCCTAAAGGCCCCTCAAATAGCTCAAATTAAAGTCCAATTAATGAAAAAGAAGAAGAAAATATTATTGCATAATTTTTCCATGATTATTTTTGAAAAAATAGGTAGGAGAGAGAAAAAGATTTTTTCTTGATTTTCTTGGAAAGATTTTATGGAATAAGTATTCTTGAGATACAAGTTTATCCCATAAATTCAAGAAAGGAAAAAGATCTTATCTCTTCTCTACTTGTGTGTGTTTTTCGAAAATTAGGAGCAAGAAAAGGAGGAGAAGATTTTGTTGGGAGATATTTTGGGAAATAGAATATATTGGATATATTCGAGATTGTATCTTAAGGAAGAAGCAAGGAAATCTCCAGAAAGTCAACCTCGGGTAGTGAGTTTTGCATGGGGGGAGGAGCCATGACATGGAGAAGCGATAAGCAGAAATGCATCGTTGATTCTACCATGGAAGCCGAATATGTAGTAACGCCAGAAGCAAATGAAAAAAGTTGGTTTGACTCAAGAACTTCCTAGTGGACTTGGGCGTTGTTTCGGATTTGCCCAAATGATCACGGTTTCTTTGTAATTATTTGGAGCGATTGTAAAATTCTAGGGAACCGAGAGTCCACAAGAGCAGCAAACACATAGAAAGAAAATATCATCTTATATGATAAATCATTAAGAGAGGAGACATAGAGGTGACAAAGATTGCGTCGGAAGATAACCTAGCAGATCCATTCACAAAGGATCTGCCTCATAATACATTCGAGAGACATGTGGAAGGAATGTGTGTCAACAGCGTTGTCAATCTGCTTTGAGTATAAATGGGAGAAATATTATTAGGTTCGTGTAGGTGACATTAGATGTCACATAGAACACGAGACATGTTGTAGTATACTTAAAAGTAGACTTTGAGTATAAATGGGAGATTGTTGGGGTTATACTGAAAAGTATGTTTTTTACTTTGTATAACCAAACTGAATTTCTTATTTATTTATTGAAATAAATTATTTATCACTGTTGCACTAAATATGAATGAATGTTATATATATTTACTGCATACGTGTTCAATAAATAGTACGTGTTACATTGTAATTAATTTGGTGACACTACAAAAAAGATGGGGTTTAACGACGGTTTTAGCGACGGAAAAAACCGTTGCTAACGACATTAGCGACGGAAAAAAATTCGACGTTGAATCGAGGGTCGCTAACCATGGCAACGGTTTTTTGTGACCGTCGCTGATTAACGACGGTTTTTTTTTTAATAATTAAAAAAAATTATTAAATATGTCGCTAAATCCGTCGCTAAAGCGTGAATTTACGAAAAAAAATGACTCACGGTGGTTCGAACCCGAGCCCAGAGAGCGTCCGGGTGGGCACCAAACCACCCGAACCACGAACCATGTCGAACCCAACCACCAAGCATATCATATATATGTCACCAAGCCTCCCAATTAAATGAGGCAAATTTTCGCTCCCAAGGGGATAGAACACGGACTGTGGGCGCCGCCGAGGATCAAACCGTTCGGGCACTTGCTTTCTTGCGTTTACTTAATTAAATTAATTCTATATGTCCTAAAAATTATTTTTTTTCAATTTTTTTAAATCATTTATTTCAATTATCTAATTTAATGATTTAACCACATTTTAATATAATAATTTTTATTTTTTATTTATTTATAAATTTAAATTAAATTGTATTATATTAAAATATATTTATTTATTTATTTTTAATTCGTTTTTTTCACATTTTTTTTAAATTTTTTTATTTCATTTATTTAATTTAACTATCTAATAATCTTTAAAATACTAATTATATATATTTTTTATATTATAAATTATAAATAAATGATTATATTCTTTTCAAATTGTATATGTCCTAAAAATTCATTTTTTAAACAAATACTACTATCTATTTAAAAAAGTATTACTTTCTATTTAAACAAGTAATACTTTCTATTTAAATAAGTACTACTTTTATTTAAACAAGCAATACTTTCTATTTAAACAAGTAATACTTTTAATTTAAACAAATAATGTTTTTCATTTAACCAAGTACTACTTTTCTATTTAAACAAGTAATACTTTTCTATTTAAACAAGTACTACTTTTCATTTAAACAAGTACTACTTTTCTATTTAAACAACTACTACTTTTCATTTAAACAAGTGATACTTTCTATTTAAACAAGTACTACTTTTCATTTAAACAAGTACTCAATTACTTTTCATTTTAACAAGTACTACTTCTCATTTAAACAAGTAATACCTTTCATTTAAATATATAATACCTTTCATTTAAACAAATATTACTTTTCATTTAAAAATATACTACTTTTTTATTTAAACAAGTACTCCCTTCGTTCCGCAATGAATTAAACACTAGAATTGGGCCGCAAACCAAGAAAAATGGGTTAAAGTGGGTTTTAGTGGAATAAAATAAGGGTGTTGTGAGTGTATTAATATTATATTTGTTTCCATTTTGGGAGTGTTCAAGTAATGTTAGGACGTCCAAATAAGACAAGTGTTCAAGTAATGTTGGGATGGAGGGAGTACTACTTTTCTATTTAAACAAGTAATACTTTTAATTTAACAAGTAATACTTTTCGTTTAAACAAGTACTACTTTTCTATTTAAAAAAGTGTTACTTTCTATTTAAACAAGTACTATTTTTCTATTTAAACAAGTAATACTTTTAATATAACAAGTAATACTTTTCATTTAAACAAGTACTACTTTTCTATTTAAACAAGTATTACTTTTCATTTAAACAAGTACAACTTTTCTATTTAAACAAGTACTACTTTTTATTTAAACAAGTAATACTTTTAATTTAACAAGTAATACTTTTCATTTAAACAAGTACTACTTTTCTATTTAAAAAAGTATTACTTTCTATTTAAACAAGTACTACTTTTCATTTAAACAAGTACTACTTTTCTATTTAAACAAGTACTACTTTTCTATTTAAACAACTACTACTTTTCTATTTAAACAAGTAATACCTTTTATTTAACAAGTAATACTTTTCATTAAAACAAGTAATACTTTTCATTTAAACAATTAATACTTTCTATTATTTAAATAATACTTTTAATTTAACCAAGTACTACTTTTCATTTAACCAAGTACTACTTTTCTATTTAAACAAGTAATAATTTTCTATTTAAACAAGTAATATTTTTCATTTAAACAAGTACTACTTTTCATTTAACAAGTAATATTTTTCATTTAAACAAGTAATACCTTTCATTTAAACAAGTAATACTTTTTATTATTTAAATAAGTAATACTTTTAGTTTAAACAAGTAATACTTTTCTATTTAAACAAAGTACTACTTTTCTATTTAAACAAGTAATACTTTGCATTTAAACAAGTTTTACTTTTCATTTAAACAAGTACTACTTTTCATTTTAACAAGTACTACTTTTCATTTAAACAAGTAATACCTTTCATTTAAACAAATAATACTTTTCATTTAAACAAGTACTACTTTTCATTTAAACAAGTACTACTTTTCTATTTAAACAAGTAATACTTTTCAATTTAAACAAGTAATACTTTTCATTTAAATAAGTACTACTTTTCATTTAAACAAGTACTACATTTCTATTTAAACAACTACTACCTTTCTATTTAAACAAGTTGTAGGTCCCGAACGGGTTTAGTGAGGGCAGAAGTCTAGAGGGGAGGGGTGAATAGACTTCTGAAAACTTTTTGTGCAGATCAGTGTGAGGCGATTAGCTTTGATCAGTCTGCGAGTGAATCGGTTTGGGTCGATAACCAACTTACTAATCTTTCAAGGCAGATTAGTTCGGAGAATATCGGTTTAACGATGTGCGGAAGCTTAAGTTTTACCCGTGAAAAACCGGTTTTTTTTATAAATCGATTCCAAAGTTAGTGTTTTAACGGTTGGTCAAGTGTCGAAGCTTGATCGGATCGAAGCTTGGTGCTAGGTGATCTCAACTTAGAATATGTATGCGCTTTTAAAGGTTGTGTGCAAATTGTGTAGGCAGTTAATCAAAGCGGTAAAGGCACATAAGATTTATAGTGGTTCGGACAAACCCGATCCTATGTCCACTCTTCCCTATCACAAGGGCACCAACTTAACCAACCGAACTTAGTTTTATGTGTTAGTTCAACACAAGACAATCGACAGATATTTAAGGAGTTCTCACTCAACCGATCCTTAAATCGAACTAGAAACCCTAGTCTGAAATCTTGCTAAACAACTTAACCTAACTTGGGTTTGGATAAGATTGTTTTGGTTCCAACTATGAAATCTTTTCTAGTGTTTAAGGTAGCCTATCATCTAGATGAAAAGATTTCTATGCTAAGAACTTATGGGATGAACACTTAATAAAATAATCTTCTTGATCGTGTTCTTCGTGCGGAAATCTGATGATTGCTTGAGCTTCTTGATTGTTCAGTGTTTCCGTGTTTCACTACGAAGTGTGATCCCATATTTATAGACCTTGAAATCAAAGAGCCGTTGGAGAGCAATTTGAATTTCGTGCTATATTAGGTAGATCTGCAGGATTGATGTGGCGTCTTGAGAACGGCATGGCGAAAAGCGTGAACTTGTATTTTATAGCCGTTAGAGAGAGGCATCAAATCCTTAATTATCGGCTCAATCATACGTGTCTTGTTCTTATTGGTTACGAGGCGACTTTTCAGGTGTTTGTTCTTCCAACTAAGGTTGACATTCTTCTTGTTCGGATCATAGGCGTATGATTAGGTGAAACATCGGTTTTCACGAGTCTTGACCGATCGGTCGAATCGATCGATCTACGATGGAGTCTTCGGTGCTTGGGTTGACTTAGCTTCAACTAGCGGACTTCGGTGATGTAGGTCTTCCGTCCGATCTTACGGAAGTCATCGATCTTCAAGTATTACGAGTTTGAGCTTTATGACTTGGTGAGATATCGACTAGATCGGATCGATCGATCTTCTGTTCTTCTCTAGCATTACGGCACATCGGGATATCATTTGTTCTTTGGATTTTCGGATCGACTTATACATATTGAGGTTTCCCCCTCAATATGTGACCTATCTATTACATCGGTTGTTCTATCTGTAATTATCATTTGGTATTCTATAAGCGGTAATATAAACATCGATCGACTAATGTGTCCATTTGGACCTATTATATGTGTTTACGGAACTTTTATCAAAACTATAAATTTCCCAACAATTTTTTTTGAAAAAACCAAAACACCGAGAAACCAAAACACAGTTGATAAATATAGAACAGTAAAGAGCACATAATCAGAAGACAATGAGATTTTGTCTTAGGATCAGAAAATAAACTTTTCTCATTAGATATGTCGATTACATGTTACATCAGAAAAGTTTGAATTTAAAAACAGATGATCCTGAGAAGTCTTCTGATTTTTCACTCTTTAGGCTTGTATCTTTCTGGCATCTCTCTTTGATCTTGAGGTACGTTGAAGATCTGATATAGTTTCCATTTGACATCATTGATGTTGATTGAGGATCGAGTTATATCGTTTTTGCTCGGGATGTCAAAGTAGAATCTCTGAAATGCCAGTCTGTCAAATGAGCCATCTGCCTTCTTCGAGTAATCCAACAGATCATACTCTTGGCGAGATATTTTTACATTGATAAGTTTGGCCTCATTTTCCAGATACTTCAGAAAATCTGGATATTTATTCTCTAACCAGTTGAGAAATTCATCATCTGGAGATTCTTCTCGTGGAACAAGATTAAGGACAAAAGCATCCAAAAGCCATTCACTTCTGATCTTGTTCCATTCCTCAAACCTCTTAGCATGTGCAGCAGTTTTTGGAATGATCTCATCAACTCTTCTTTGGCGGTGAGGTTCCGCACAATTTTCCGGCCTTTCCTTTCTTCGCTCTCGATCCGAATTTTTTCTTGATTTTACGCCTCTGTCAATTTTTACGCCCTTCTTTCTTCTTTCTTTTTTGGGCCTCTTGAAAGAACTTTGCTCTTTGGGCCAGTTTCTCGGCGATTCTTTATCGGCCTTGATATCTGGCTAGATGTCTTCTTGTGACTATTTTAATCCGAGTAAATGCTGAGTTGTGATGTCCCAAAGACCTTGCCAGCAATGACTACCTTTTGTAATGTCCCAAACACCGCGGCAGCCTACCTTTCTTGCCTTTGATTTTTCAATCTTTTCGAGAGACTTCATTAGCAAAGAGATCCAGATGGTCTAGTCTTTGTCCGCCAAACTGCTTGATGCGAATTAGATCTTCTGTTGTTACGATCATGTCGTTGGTTTCTCGATCCGTCCTTCCCCTTTTTGGTTTGATCAAAAGTTTTGTGAGGTGGGAAGTTAGGGAACCAAACCGACCGATATTGCCTCTATTGAGATCTCTGCGGCGGAGATAAGCACAGGCTGGAGCGGTTAAGTTAAACCCGAGATCATTTCGGTCTTGACAGATTCGATGGAAAAGAAAATGTAAAGATCGGTTTGTCAAGTTTGTCTTCTGTCAAATCGAGGCTTTTCGGTGAGCATCGAAAAAAAACTTGTTGTTGATCCACCGAATCGACTTGTCATCCACGGATTTTATAAGATCGGGCAGAATCACGGTGGTCACAGTTTGGGAGAACCGATCTTTGATCGGCTGCTAATCGGGAAATAGCCAATTCCCTTTGATACATTATTTCTTTGAGACCAACCGCCTCGATCGGCTATCACTCCCTCAATTTCTTCTTTTCAGAGATCTTTGAAACATGATCGATCTCCCGAAGTTGATCGGCCGTTATATGTGATGTTGGAATGTTTTTGCGTCACTTGATCGGTCTCGATTGTTTGTGCCTCCGGTGGTTGGTCATGAGCTGCGGCAAAGTTCCACTATCATCGGCGACTCTGTATCCTTCATTGTAGCATCTCTGCCGGGGAGCTTCTTGAAAGCGATCTCGATTCGCCTTGTTCGATCAATCGGCTTCGCGTGGATCGAGCTTTGATAGATTCAATAGTTATCGGCTCATTTGGTGATCTACGTTAGCGATTTCCTCATATCGAAATCAAAATCTGCCAAACTCATCCGCACCGCCCATTTGCTCAATAATCATTATAAAATCGAGAAGCTTTTTATCTGAGATCTCTCGGTGAGGATCTCCATAACTTGTTCTCTAATAGCGGGATGGGCGACCCGATTCCGGATACATCTCATCAATTTCTCGTTCGATTTGCATTACGACTATTTTCCCCTGTGATGGTCTTTGATGATCTAGACTCAGAATTATGCATCGCATTCCGGTTGATGAGATGTGGAGGTTCTCGTGGTGCTTGAGTAGGTAAAAGTTGTCGATAAGCTCGACTGCGAGAGGTTCTGTTTGTGGAGGCGATTCTCTGGTTCCACAGCAGTAAGGTTTCGGTTCATGAATCAATTTGCGATTTTAGGTTCATGAACCGATGTAGTTTCGAGTTCGTGGTGATGTAGTTTCGAGTTTAAGCAGGCGGGTGGAAAGTAGGAGAGACATGCTCGTGACCATTAGTCCGAGTGGTGAATCGGCTCGATTTGCCGGAGGAGAAGGAGATCGTTAGTCTCGTGCTTCTTCCTCGAGAATGAATGGCGAGCTCTCGACTTGAGAAGCTTTACTGTCGATTTTTCACCGATTTTTGTGGTGCAAAATGGTCGATCTGGCGCTCTTTCTTCATCGACTCATCTTCTAAAGCATCGAGTCATGGAGGCTTGCTTCGCCTTCTTCGTCCTCTTTTTCCGGACCTTCACGGTTTTTTTTTTCTTCTTCGGGGGCTTACGGTGTAAGCGAAGTTCTTTCGCTTTTTCCTTTCTTAGTCTTTGGGGGAGTTGGCGATATCATCGTCTGGTGGGCCCAAATATGGATAAAGTGGTGGAGAGGAATGCCTTGTAGGGCTTCGGTCCATTCTGTTCCCCATCGGCATTTGGCATTTTGTCTTGTAGGATAACCGCAACCTTGTTGAGATTGTTGATCCTCTTCTTGGATAGACTGCCTCCACTCATCAACTCCAAATTTATCATGTTCTTGGAGTAGAATGGCCTTTAGGAACCCATGCCAATTGATGTTCTTGGCTTCATCAATTATTGCTGACCATCTTTGTCTGATTTGGTGATGTAAGAGCATCTTGGTGAATGAAATACCCATAATTGTTTTTGACAAAATATCAAACAACAATCGGTATTTCCTCTTGAGCATTAACGACAAAGCCGGACGTATGATGTTTGTCGGCCTCTCGATGAGCTCGTTTACGATCGGCTCATCTTGATTCTCCTATAGTGAAGAAAAGAGATTCGTCCTTTTGGTAATTTGAGCAGACGAGTTATATCCTCATTAAATCGGTTTGATCTCTTCTCCGTTATTTGTCGAAAAGTAGTTCTTCTCCTGGAGCATCTGTATCCACCCTTAAATTCCTTACGAATTCGAGGGCTTCATACTGCATCACTGGATTGCAGTGAGCAGCACAATATTTCTCAAGTCCTGCTTTCTTCAGAATTTCCTCTACTTCCATTGATTCAGGATCCTTTGTCACCCCAAATTATGCGAACTTGTCCTCGACAATCCTTAATATCGATTCAGTATAGTTGCACATTATTTTACCCATACTGGTGAGTGATCATCTCTTCGATAAGATAGATTAGGTTAAAATTGTGCATAAATACTAAGAATATCACATAAGCGGAAATCAAGAAACAATAAAACATAATCTGAGGATATCGGCGATTGACAAGATCTTTAAGATCAATGGTTTTAAAAGAATGATTCATCAAATTATCAGAAATTGCCGATTTGTTTTTCGGATTTGAGACTTAAGAAAAACACTTTGAATCGCAAAGAAGTAATCTGGAGAGTTTTCAGAAAATAAAACACAAGTTTGTGATTTGGAAAACTCTGGTAGGGTTTTTTTATGAACCTTATAAAGATGAGGAGGGAAAAAGACAAGATTTGGAAGATCAACCGTTTGAAAAGATTAGACGATCCAGATTAAGCGGTTTTGATCGAATGGTTGGGAAAAGCACGTACGAAAACCTTTTGGATTTAAAAGCTCATTTTGTAGCAATTAATACATGTACCCCACGTCCGCATTAAATGATTTGCGGGGGGGATACGCCACAGTGTAATCGTCTGATGGGTAAATAAATAAAAACAGATAAAATCCGATGAATAAGAAAATACAAAAGGAAAACAAAGGCGATGTCGATTGGTGATATAGTAATCGATCAATACCACTTGAAGTTGATTCCACTTGTTGATCTTAGTTTTTCTGCCTAAACCTTATAATTTCCCAAATTGTTCTTTTCAACCGAGTGCATTTCATTTTGTATCCGATTTCCTTCGATCCTCCTCGATCGGTTGAAGTTCCCTTCAACCGATATTTCGCTTTTCTCATAGATCGATATATCGATTTGTTGAGGTTTCAAGTTCAATGATCTTCCTTATCGATCGATTTCAGTATGTAATCGATTTTGGTTGACCTAATCGATTCTTCTCGGATCAAGCCAATTCTTGGGATAAGTGTTACTGCCAAAAACTTAGTCTAGAATAGTAGTCTCTATTCCCTAAGTTGGTGGCGATTTGACTTTATGCGTAATTATCGATCGTATATCTTGATATGTCAATCCGCCGTAAATTTATCAATTATCGATCGCGTGATTTCTCTACATTTGTCCTTGTGATGCAAATTTCTCTAAAAGGCTTTTTTGAAATCAAATTTGCATTTGCACCCTTGCTTGGCCTCTATAAATTGGACCAATGTTTTACACAACATAACCCATTCACCATACTTATCTTTCTTTGTAAAAACATGCATTCTGGTGAACCCTTATTTCCGGTGAAACTTCCGGCAAACACCTTTACCCCTTTTTCAATGATTTCAGCTTCTCAAATCAACCCTGTGTGTCCCTTATCACTGTTTTCGTCGTCATCAAAGATTTCACATACAATTGTTGCCAAGCTCCTTTACCACCACGGGTGGCGAATGGCTGTCAAGAATCGCGAGAAGACACTTCTCCTAACCGTATGCACCTTGTGTGTCTATCGTTATGACATAACCAGCATCAACAGACTCAGTCTGATATAAAACATGAGTTTGATATACGGTCTTGATCAGACAACAGCTGATCTTCGTATATCAACTCAATTTTTTCATGTAACACATGTGCCCATAAGGTCTTTGAACCAATTTCTTGGCACATGTGCTCCATTTAACAGCTGGAGAGTCCATTGACTTTGGTCTAAGGGCTCTCCGGCTTAGAAATCCTATCAACGCCGCTCTCGCTCCTTTGGTTTTTAGCTTGACTAAGCGGCTTTAGGATTTCTTTAAAGCCTTTCTCACCCTTGTTAAGTGGGGGGAAATGAGAGCATCAGATTTAAAATCTCTCTCTCCCCTGCTCTTCTTGGGTTAGGATGAGGGTTTAGGGTTATAGGTTTAGGGTTTTCGGTTATGAATTATGTACTGACCTCCGGGCCTTTGTACTTGTAACTTGTAATGTAATCTGACCTTCGGGTCTTTATCAATGAAAAGTTCTATTATTCCATTGTTGTGTAAATTCTCTGCTTTCTTATGCGATTGTAGGCTTTAATCTGTGAATCTTGCTTGTTGAATATCAGCTAAACCGACTTACAAAGATGTAAAATAACCCAACTGATTTAATCAGATATTCCTTTTAAATTGTGCATTTCCTTTAATCTGATAAACCTTAAATCTGATCAGTTCCTTTAATCTGATAACTCGTAAATCTGATCGATTTCTCACATCAGTTCCTTGACTGATCTTCTGATCAGTTGAGATACCAAACTCAACTGATTCCTTTAAGCCTGGTTAGTCTCTTAATCAGCTGGTTCTGGAGAACAATCCATCAATCATTTTAGGTGCTTTTTCTCCAAGATCCAGAAGCCCTAGCTCATTACACAATTCTCTGAATCTAATCTCAGCTAGTGGCTTGGTTAGAATATCAGCTTTCTGTAAATCAGTGTGAATCTTTTCCATTCTGATATTCTTCTTTTCAACATGATCTCTTATAAAATGGTGTCTGACATCCACATGCTTGCATCTTGTATGTAGAATAGGATTCTGAGTGATTGCAATAGAGACTATTACTTTCACGAATATTGGTACATTCTTAGCTACGATGTTATAATCCCTCACCCACGACTAAGCCGAGCGGTTGGGAAGCAAATAAACTTCCTCGGCCCCATATATTCTACTTCATAGTAGATGTCGCCCGATGTCCGCCTTTTGAAAACCACGAGATCAGCTTTTTACTTCCTAAAACCGACATGTTCCCGAGGTTGACTTCGTAAATCTTGCAACCTCCATAATCAGAATCAGAATACCCACTAAGCTCTAGATTATCATCTGATGGGTAAAATAAACCAAGGTTTACTGTCCCCTTCAGATACTTAAGAATCCGCTTAGCTGCTTCTAGGTGGCTTTGCATTGGATTTGCCTGAAATCTGGCACATACACCTACTGCAAAGGTGATATCTGGTCACTTAATCAGTGCGATGAGAGATCAATGAGAGCCCTATATTCTTTTCGATTTGTTTTCGACCATCCTCATGCGGATCCATCTTGAATCCGGTCATCATAGGAATTTTGGCTTCCTTGCAATTTTGAACTCCAAACTTAGCCAATAAATTCCTAGTGTACTTCGCTTAGCGGAGATGAATATTCTTACGCACTTTGCTTCACCGAGACCCGTAAAGTAATTCATTTGTCCCATCATGGACATCTCGAACTTCCCTTACATCGAACTTGCTGAATTTTTTCACATAGACTCTTGTTAGGAGATCCAGAAGATGATGTCGCCCACGAGAATCTGAACCATCGAATATCTTCTCCATCTTCTATTCTCGAATAAGGTTTCGTCCTCCATTCCTTTAGTGAACCCTTTGTCGATCAAGAAGCGAGAGAGTGTATCATACCAAGCTCGAGGAGCTTGTTTTGTGCCATAAAGAGCTTTTAAGTAAGCGGTACACTTGGTTGTTCTTTTTCAAGACCTGGAGGTTGTTCGACATAAACTTCCTCTGCTAGTACCCCATTTAAAAATGCACTCTTTCGTCCATCGATATACAAAGTGAACCCTCTCTGTGGGAAGCATATGCGTAAAACAACCGAATGGCTTCTAAGCGGCGGCGATTGGGTGCAAAGGTCTCGTCATAATGAATTCTTCGATTGTGAATACCCTTAGCAACAAGTCTTGCCTTATTTCGGTGATGACATTTTTCTCATCTCTCTTGTTCTTGAAAACCACGCCGTGCCAATTACGTCTTGATGATTTCGTCCGTCTACCGGTTCCCAAACTTGATTTACATTTAACTGCTCAAGCTCTTCCGCATGGCTAGAATCCAAACTTGCGTCTTGTAGAGCTTCCTCTATTGTTGTTGGTTCCTTCATAGACAAATAACAAAGAATACATGGCACTTTCACCAATCGATGTCTAGTTTTAACTTTTATCGGATGGGTCTCCGATGATCGGATCGGTTGGATGGTGGTTATCCGTGTCCTTCGCTCGATTTTGCGTCGGTTTTGGAGAACATCATCCATTTCGATAAAGGTTCATTACTAGTGGTTGGGAGTGGTGCGTAATTATGATCCACTTGATAAGAACATGTCTCGGTGATGTTGGACTCATCATGTCTTCGATGTACGTTCGTGGGAACCGGGTGTTCCCCCGAACCAGGATGGTTCGATTGATCTTATCTCTCACCATATCGAACTTCTTCACAAACGAGTTTTTTCGTACCTTAGGATCCGAATGATATGGTGAATCGGCTAGATCCGGAATGTATCTTTATTACGGTTTCGATTCTTTTTCCTTGATCATTAGGTGATCCATTTTACGAGCATCGGTACTTGTTGATCGGTACATCTTGTTCGGCGGTGATTTCTCTTGTTAGGAAGATGCTTCATCAAAGACTACATGGGGTGTTTCTTCCACAAGTAGGGTTAAATGCATTGTAAACCACGAAAGCCTTTGCTAGATGAGGAATATCCTAAGAATATACCCTCATCCGACTTGGCCTCAAAAGTCTTCAATGACTCTTCCCATTGTTGTGTATGAAACAACTTACACCCAAAAACATTGAAGTAAGAGACACGAGGATTTTCGTCCTTCCACAATTCATAGGGTGTTTTGTAGTGAGCCTTAGTCGGAAGACATCATTACGAGTATGGCATGCGGTGTTGATTGCTTACGCTTAAACGGCTTGGTATTGCATGTTCATTTAACATTTGTGCGGCGAACTTCTTTGAGAGTTTCATTCTCCATTACGCTTCTCCATTTTGTTGTGGCGTCCTTGCGGTGATGTTTCATGTCAGTATACCAAACTTAGAGCAAAAATCGGTAATAAAAGAGTTCGTAAATTCGTACCTTTATCGATCGATTTTTACTACTAATCGACACCCTTCTCATTTTGTAATCTTTTTAGCGACTCGGGTATCTTCGTTTGTCGTCTCATTCTTCTTATGTAAGAATATAACCTGTAAACTTGGAATAGTCATCCACGATTACGAGTATATTTCGTCCGTTGAGGCGATTTGGTGTATGCTTGGTCCAAATAGATCCATATGAAGCACTGCTTGATACTCTGGCTTTGGATGCGGTCCGGAATTCCCTTGAATGAAGCTTTGACTGTTTTTCCTCCCGACATGCAATACATATACGGTCCTTTGAAAATACTTCATTAGGAAGTCCTTCCACTAGAGACATCCTTGCAATCTTATTAAGATTTTTAAAGTTCGGATGACTCATTCTTTTGTGCGAGCCAATTCTTTACTTTTGGAACTCTTGACAATCGGGCATGCATTTCTTGGGCAAGCTGTTCAATCGGTGTGTAGATCGTCCCTTTCCTTGAACGTTAGCAAAATCTGTTGAGTGGCTCGATTCTTGATAGTGCATTGGTGGTCGAGAACTCAACATTGAATCCGTTGTCGCAGAATTGAAACCGATAATAGGTTGTGCCGGACCTTCGACATCTGAGACTCGAGGTTACTTGTACATCATCATTCTCTAAGGTTAGAATCCTTTGGTATAACCAAAGTTATCATCACCAAGAGTACACGCTGGCCTTTTTACATTTCTATGTAGGCGAGGAGATGTTTGCTTCAAATCATGTGCCTTGAGCATCCACTATCGATGTACCCGGATAGTTGCTTGCACACCTCCTTTGTTGGCGGACCCACGCGATCCTGACCAAATCAAGCTTTAGGTACCCCTTTTGGATTGGGTCCGAGGGGTTAGGTTTAGTTTTGGGGATCCATACAAGCAGAAAGCACTTCTATTTTGATCGGTTAGATCGAAGGCACGATTTGTCTCCCATACCTATCAACATAATCATCGTCTCTTTATATCTTTACGATTAGTATGATTATTAGTGTGAACCTTGGGTGACTTAGAAGACTTGGGATTTATCTTTTACTGTTTGTCTTCTTTTCATCCATTAAGGTGGTTTCAGTGCGGTGACCCTAGATTTACGATTATAGGGGTAGGTACGATCGCTACCATCAAAAGATTCATATCTTTTTTAAGCATAGGTGGTTTTTTGCGGTTTACAAAAAGCATGCTTATTAGGCGGTGACCTTGATTGGGTCTCAGATTGGACTTCTTTTTACTACGGGTTGTCTTTTTCGATTCGATCTCATTGATCGAGTTGAGGTCTCTTCGGAAAGAACGGGTTCTTCTGTTGATTCTTCGATCGATGCTTTACCGGTTGGGGTCCATTTTAGTTCCCCTTACGGTTGGCACTGCCTTTACCGCTCAACCTGGTCTTTTTTTCCTTATTAGATACATGTTTGGCTTTTGGTGTATCTTTGTCGTAAACTTCGTCGATTACACCTTTTTGAGATGAATCATTTGGGGCTTTTGAGGATGTGGAAGGGTTCCCATACCCAAGTCCTTCTTGTTAATCGTTGTTTGAAAATAGGTGTTCATGTCTTGAATGGTTTTAGATGATTTTGTAAAAACCTCTATTTTCTTTTGTGATTATCCTCGGATGATTTTTAGACTTTCATCTTTTAACGACTCATCGAATTTTGCTTGCGAGGATTTTGAAGTCATCGAACTTGTTGTTTGTTAATTGCGGTGATCTTTGATCTGCTTTGTCCCGATCATAAGCTTTAACTTTCGAATTTTAAATTCTCGGTTGCCTTCGGCGGTTTGTTGCGATTTAAGTTGGAGGCTTTCTTGAGATCATTCTCTTTATGGTGATTATTTACGGTCCTAAGCTTATCATTTTCGGCTTCCTTTATAGCATAAGTGTCTCTTGCATTGGAGAGATCCTCAAGCAATTGCTTTCGAGTAGAGCTGCGGGTCAATCTCCCGGCGGTGTGCTAATGATAGCAGGTGTAAAGCGAACAAAGCGAGGTTTGGAGGTTACCTCAGATTGGTCCTCCTTGGCCATCAGGCGGATCTCATCATCATCTGAAAGAATATCGGATCTTCATTTTCCAAAGTCATGACCTTTCTTGTCGGCCGAAATCTTCTATAGAGGGTATCGAGTCCTCGGAGGCGGAATCTGAATCGTCGATTCTGGCGATGTAAACCAACCATAGCTTTTGTCCTGTGGCGTTGCTCTCTTACATTTCCTCTTTTCTTCCCTTTCTCTTGGCGTCAGTGCAGGCGTCTGTATTTGTAGTGACTGGCTTCTCACAATTAAAGCACGCTCCTTGATCCACGGAATTTTTTTCTTCGGTGAATCACTCAAAATGCGTATGATCTATCGGTGATTTTCCTTTTCGATAGTAATCGAGCTTCTTACATGCGATTGGTTATCTCTTCTCTCATCATTTAGATTATCTCTTTTCCTTTCATCTCGTGATCTCTCCGATCATCGGATCACAGTTCTTTACGGAATCATTTGTTCGATCTCTATCTCTTCCTCGGCTATGTTGATAATCTTTATAGAATCTTGACACTTACCCGGTTAGTATTTGATTTCTCTAGTTTTCACAGTAGCGAGCGATCATTACGCGACTTATGATGTTTCAATGGGCTCATTGGTTTTCAATCTATTTCTTTGGTTGCCTTAAAAGCAAGCGATTTAGAAGTTGAGGCTTGGCCGGGCACCTCATCTTCATCCGCTTGTCCTCTCTCAATTAAATCGAACTTCGTGAGCTTTAAGGCTCAAGAACAAGCTACTTGGCTTCATTTTTGAAATGTCTTGGCAATCCTTGATTACCGTGACCTTCATGTCCCATTTCTTGGTGAGAGACCTTAAAATTTTGTAGTTGATATCTTTATCGGACATCTCTACCAAGTTCTCGAAAGCTTGTTTATTGACATAGTAATCCTTCCATCGAGTTCGTTGATGGTTTTAGTTGGCGACATCTTCAATTTTTGAACTTTACCGGTTAAACTGCAGACATTTGTCTTTTATCTGGTCATTTCCCTCATATTTCGGCGAGAGTATCCCACATTGCTTTTTTGATTTGAGATACTTAATCTTTTCCTTAGTGACCTTATCCATTGTTTTCATGATAATATGCCTTGCGATAGTATCTAGAGTATGATTTTCTTTCCTCTGCATCCATCAATTTGGGCTTTTTCGCATAAGACTTCCGGGGCAAAGTCGGATCTCCTCCAACTACGGGGTTGTCGTAATATATGATGATGGGTCCATTTTCGATGACTTCCATCATTACGCCCTTGATCGAGCCTAGATGGTTTGACATATATATGGCCCAATCTGCATACTCATCGATTGAGAACTTGGTAGATCATGATACATACGAGGTGTTATCCATCTTTGAGTGTTTTGGAAAATGAATGAGTTTTAAGAAGGTTTTTCAAGATTAGTTCGATCGACCACAAAGATTCTTCCTCAAGAATCGATGATACACAAAGTCGATGTCAGCGTAGAACCAACAACTCGATACCACTTTTAGGTCTGAGCGGGTTTAGTGAGGGCGAAGTCTAGAGGGGATGGGTGAATAGACCACGAAAACTTTGTCTTGGATCGGTGTGAGGGCGATTACTTTGATCGAGTCTTGAGTGAATCGGTTTGGGCTGATAACCAACTTACTAATCGCTGAAGGCAGATTAGTTCGAGAATATCGGTGTTGGTCGGTGAGAACGAGTCTTACGCGTGTATGGGGGAATCTGCGTGTTGATTGATTTTAAAACTTTTTCTTCTATCGAGGTCGACTTGGGTGGAAAATCACGAAGATTAGGTTCGAGAAGCCAGATTGCTCCGAGTCAAAGTCTCATCGAGACGGTGATCCTGAAGCCGCTTTCAGATACCTCGGATAATCCCAACCCCGAGTCCCGAGTAAAGTCAGAGATCCCTGAGTTGCTTGGATCGGATAACTAACTTCTTGAATCCTCGGATGAGAGTTCGGTTTGGTAACTATCATTCTAGCTACTTTCGATCGTCTTGAAGAATGGTTGGCCCTTAGATTGTACTTTCGTTTTAAGCTTTTTTGAAAACCTTCCCTTATGAAATAGTGATTAGGCTGTGAATTACTTATGCAACTTTTCAATTGGATTGATTCCAACTGAATATCAATGAAAAGTATGCTTTCAAAATCAAGTTGATGCAACAATTAAGCACAGATAAGGAAAGCGATAAAGAACACAGCAGTTATAGTGGTTCAGAGACTCAAGCTCCTACATCCACTCTCCCTGACTCTTCAGAGAAATTCACTATCAAACCGAGCTTCGACTACCTCGTAGTTTACTTACTCAACTTCCCTAAGTTTTTCGACTACTCCCGTAGTTTACTTACTCAACCCGACCTTGAGTTTTTCGACTACCTCCGTAGTTTACTTACTCAATCACACACAAGCTTTCGGACTACCCACAGTAGCTTACTAACTTCTTCTCTAGAGTTTTTTCGACTACTCCGGTGTAGTTTACTAACTCTTTACAACTCTACTTACCAACAAACACACTCCAACTACCTTCTCAAGGGTTTGGGGTTTTCTTGGTTGGTTTCAACTAGGATGAGATATCCTTTACAATAAAGCACAATGCAAAAGGGTTAGGATATCTCGACTAAGCTTTGGATAAAACTTATCACGCTAGGCTTAGTAAAGTGAGCTCTCTTCAATATAAAAGCACTTGGGAAATTCAAGGTATTTCGAGTGCTTTAACTTTCGCAAGAATAAGTTTGAGCTCTTGTTGCGTATAAATTTCCCGTAACCTTACTATGTAGAGGTCACCCGGTATTTATAGGCATACACCAAGGTCACTCTTGAAAACTATCCGTTGGAGAGATAAGCCCGTGAGTTCCCTCTTATGGTGTGTGAGAAATGGCTATATTTAGAGTTTGAAACTCCCTAACACGTTTTAGGCAATAGCCTTTCATGTAGCCGATCTTCACTTTTTGCGATGCGGAACTTTTCATTTTTACATCGACATCTTTTTTTTGACTTATGTTTGTCATTGTCGGTATAGTGCAGTGTCATCTTCCTCTTTTTGACTTTTGTCTTGATTAAGGGTAGACACCTTTAATGACTCTTTTGATCACAAACTACGAGTTTGATATAACCTTAACAATACCGACTTAGTTCCTTTTATGCGCATTTTGAATGTCTTGGCAATATCGACTTTTTAAGGCATCGCGTTTCTCTCGATATTGCATCCTTGGATAGTTATATTGATTGCCTCGGAACATTGAGTTCATCTTGAGCATTGATATATTCTTGAGTCTTGATAATTCTTGTGCTTTTAGTTTTCTTGATCTTGGATACTCGGTCTTGATCTTGTGTCTTGAGTCTTGAGTCTTGATTTATCTTGTTGTCTTTTCTTCGAGTCTTCATCTTTGAGTCTTGATCTCTCGGTTTCATCTTGAGTCTTGAGAGACTATTCGAAACTATATCTGGCGACTTATACATTTTGCGGATAACATCCGAATAATACTCTAAAGCGAATCGACTCAACTATCAAGATCATTCTTGAACATGTCATACTCGGGGTTTTGGGATCTTAATCAAAATCATATAATCTTTTATTAAATTCATCTCCCAACAATTTCCTTTTTTTTGATGATGCCAAAACCTATCTTGTTACAAGTATATAACCTATTCTCGGGTTTGGTTTTATCTATTACAAGATTGGTTATGTCCCAACAGTTTCTGAATCGAGAGAATCTCCCAAAAAAAAAATTGAGAGAGTCTCCCAAGAATTTCATCACCAAACAATCGATGTCGAGGCATATCAAAAAGACATGTAAAATAAGATAATGAGGTATTATCTTTTGAGCATAATGATAAATCTTCATTGATGATAAGTGTAGCTTTCTGATTACAATGAATTTATCAAACAAAATCAAAAAGACAAACATTTGAAGAAACACAAAATCTTCGAGTCTTGGTTTTTAGTCTTGATTTGGCTCTTGGTCTTCTGCTTTCTGTTTGCTTCATTTTTCGATTTCATCGATGGGCACTTCGGATCAAACATTAAGTATCTCTTCTTGACTCATTTCTTTCACGATGATGTCGGGAATTTGTTTCGATTAGTCCCATCGACCCGGCGTCTTGAGCAATTTCTTGCGTAATGGCCTTTTCATTTACCAAACCATTACCAAGTTTGAGGAGGAGGATAGGAATATGGACCGGGGGCTACTATCTGTACTCCACCTTCATCCGCAAGGTTAATCCAGCTTTGTAGATACTTTGGATAAAAGGTGAGAAGATGTTCAATGAAAGCTTCGTTCTGATCAGAGCCTTCCCTTCTCCATTCCCTGAGAACATCAAAATTGAACCAGAAGGTTCTCTTCACTTCTTCCCACATGTCGTTGAGTTTAATGGGCATCCATTTATCAACATGGGGCCACCGGCGCTTTTCGATGTTCCTTCCTCTTGCTCATAAACTTTACGAAGTCACTTCCAGCCCGTTTACGCTCTTCGTCTATCTCTTTTCTGATCACAGAAGTTCCCGAGACTGAAGCAGTAGCTTTCTTAGCTTGTTCTTTTTGGAGTGTCATCAGAGCCTCTCTGGAGTTGAAGACTTTCTTCTGAGGTTGAGACTCAGATTCTTCTTCATTTTTCGAATCGTTTTTCTGGGTTGGCTTAGAAGCTTTAAAGACGCTTGCTTACAGGTTGAACAACGCCCAAGCTTTCCTCTTCATAAGCGATTGTTCCTGACTGGCTTGTTCCAACCTTAGTTCTAACACTCAGTTTCTCTCTTGCAACCTCAAGCTTGGTTTGCTTAGAAACTCGAATGTAGACAGACTTCTCTACTTGAGCAAATTTTAACTTCTCAGTAGCATCGACTTCTTTAAAGGCTTGGGCTAAATTGTACATTTCAGCATCTTTCTGAGCCTTCTTTTCCAAAGCACGTGCCATGAACTTCACGAGGTCGCACCTTCCCTTTTCCCCCCTTCTTGGCAAGTAGTTTGGAAGAAGTGCGGAGAAGGTGTGTCCATATGATATTGTTCTTTGCTCACACAGCGGATCTCTCCTCCTAGCTGATCTTGCTCATCTTCCATTCTTCTAATGTGGTTCTTAGCCACAGATAGTTCTTCAGAAATGTGGGCAAACTGGCCAGAGAGTGCATCTTTAAGCATCTCTGTCATCTTGGTCATGAAACCTTTGAGCTCATTTCCTCAACGGCTTGATTTGATCCGCACCTCATATTTCTCTGTCGGTTTCACCTCTAGTAATTGATTCGACTCTGGTGCTTTTGTTTCATTTCATCACTTATCTCTCGCATTGACTCCCCAAATTTTTCTTTTAGCTTTTCTTCCATGGAGGTCATCCGAGTGGTCGAGTGTTTTGTATCTGCACCGATTAGAAGAATGGCTAAGTCCTTCCATTATCGAGCTTGATTGGCCAATGTTTCTTCCATCGAGCAATTTTGATTGACATTGGCTCAATCTTCTCAAGTTTCTCCATTACGGAGTGAGATCAATCTCGTGACCTTATACAGACCATCTTTGTTTGATCATCTGAGCTTCGCTTCATCCCGAGCTCCATCCTCCAATTGAGCCTCGATCTGTTTTATCGGACATTTGAATTAAAGATAGTACTTTCGGTAACTCTGGCATCATTATCAATAGTGCGAAAAGGTACTGAAAGAGTGCTAACCGATCTGAGATTGATCGACAACGAAGTCTCTATTTACATTTGAGGCCCGATCCTCGGCTTCTCCTGTTGGTCCCCATCTCCATCTTTGGATTTGTCTCCATTTGCTCGGGCCCCAACCTCATTTGCTTTCTTCTCGGCTAACTTCCTCTGAACCGGCTCATCAAAATCGGAATTTTTCAATCGAGCTTTGTCATACGAACCACGAGAAGTCGGTCGGGAAAATTTGTCTCCTCATTCCACCGGTCTTCCCCTCGCAGATGCGAGCAATATCAAGCATCTCGGGAAGAGTCGATTGAGGATATACTTTGTCGTCCATGTCGAAGAATATATCTTGCGGATCGAGGAG
The DNA here is from genome assembly GCA_037126765.1 of Stenogyne calaminthoides. Classification (NCBI taxonomy): domain Eukaryota; kingdom Viridiplantae; phylum Streptophyta; class Magnoliopsida; order Lamiales; family Lamiaceae; genus Stenogyne; species Stenogyne calaminthoides. The sequence goes on along the minus strand of JBBCBC010000005.1, from coordinate 20,667,778 downwards.
TATGAAAGTGAGCTCGGTATCGGTCAAGGATGAACCGTTCCCTTTGCTCCTCCATTCGCCTTCTTGACCTCGCCTTTCTTCCATCTCGGGCTCTACGGTTCAAGAGAGGCTTATTCTAAGGGATCAAGCATTAGGTCACTTTCGGGGAGCTCATCAGTACATTTTGCTCCCCGAGCCTCGATGTATCTGAAGCTTGTGCATTCAGTCCTCGGTTTGTATCTGAGTGGGTTACGAGACTGGTGGCATTTCCTCGATATAGTGCGAGTTGGCTTGTGATGCGAGCTGCACATCTTCGGATCGACTCGGTGGCTCTTGATCTTCACCTGTTCATCTGGGTAGGCATTTAAAGGTCGAGCTCTTGAAAAATTTCACGAGAAATTTTATGCAACCCGAGTGATGTCTCCGGCACCTCGAGAAGACCTGCTCCTCGATCGATCTGTGTCCTTGAGATAACTGAGCCAACACTTGCCAAAAAGGTGAACTTTGAAGCGGTTTGGCCCTCGGGTTGTCTCTCCTCGAAATCCTTGCTACCATCGTCGGTGAGAACCACCAATCTTCTGCGCTTTGGAGGCGAGGTTCTTGACCTCAGCCAGTTTTTGCTCCTTGCTCTTTTTTTGCCTCCATGAGAACCTTCCCACTGGTTTGTTGAATCTCTTTCTCGGCGACCGAAGGTGATTCTACCTTCTTTTCTCTTTGTTATATCGGCGCTGCTACTTGGCGTGAGATAAGCAATGATCGATGATTCTCTATAATCGGTATGATTTCTTGATTTGCCTTACGAATCGGGATCCATCTTGTAGTTAGTATTCATAGGAATCTAAGCGCATTGCAATTTTGTACACCATATTTGGCAATCGGATCTACGGTGTACTTTGCTGGTTGATGAATATTCCTTCCTTTGATTGTTTCACTTGAAGACCTAGAAAAGAAATTCATCTCTCCCATCATTGACATCTCAAACTTGCCTTTCATCGGTGTTGAAAACTTTTCACCACGGTGATGGTTTGGAGATCCAAAATGATGTCATCAACATATATCCGAACCGATAAGATATCTTTCCCATCCTCTATCACGAACGAGTTCTATCAGCAGTTCCTTTTGACAAAACCATGGTCGAAGAAAGCGAGAAAAGAGTATCATACCATGCTCTGGGTGCTTGCTTGAGACCATACAAGGCTTTTACGAGCACTGTAAACTTGGTCATTCTGTTTGAACCAGGAGGTTGTTCCACATAAACCTCTTCTTTAAGCACTTGGATTCGAGAAATGCACTTTTCACATCCATTTGATAGGTTGTGAACTTCATGTGAAATAAGCATATGCAAGAAACAATCGATGGCTTCTAGTCTTTTTCTTGGTGAAAAAGGTTTCATCATAATCAAGCCTTCTTCTTGGGAATAACCTTGTGCAACTAGCCTTGCCTTGTTTCTTACAATGTTGTTGTTTTCATCTCTTTTATTCTTGAAAACCCACTTGGTTCCAATGACATTGTGCCTTTCGGTCTATCTACCAACTCCCATACTTCATTCCTTGAGAATTGATTGGTAGCATCTTGCATAGCGGTAATCAATACGAATCTTGTAGAGCTTCACCAATCTCTGCGGGTTCTTTCTCACGATAAGCGGCAGAATAGTGCACTTTCACCATGGAACCTTCTTGTCTTAACACCTTGGTTAGATCACCCACAATCGACTTGTAGGATGACTATCTAACCATTTCCTTCTTGATGTTCCCCCCTTCAATAGTATCCTCAACATTTGAAATGTTAGGTTCGGTTATATCGATAAACTTCGGGGAACAACGAGAAAAGGAGAAAGTGAATCATCTTCCTCGGAAATTCTATTGAGCATTATCGAGAGACATTTGTTCCCCCTTTGGTTGATAGATTGAGAATTTGCCTCAATTTGTGACCACATCTTCATTGGCATCACATACGAAGTCGAACTTGTGTCTGTTGATTGGTTTACCTTTGGAGTCTTTGGTTTTCTGAGTCTCACCATCACGATTTCCATTCGAACTTCTTTATCGAAGTCGAGTCACTCAATCATAGATTGTGGTGACTTACCTTTTCGAGTTCGATGGATGAGTTTCTTTTTGTTTGGGGCTTAATCTGGTGATCCTTTTAGTCGGTTCATCTGCATCATGTTCTGTTTCTTACGAACACAAATAGTTTCATCAAAAAACAACATGAGGTGTTTCCTCCACAATAAGAGTCCTCTGGTTGTAAACTCGAAAGCTTTTCTTGACTTGAGAATATCCTAAGAATATTCCTTCATCGACTTTACTATCAAAAGTTTTCAAGCTGATCTTTACCATTATTGTGTATGAAACACTTGCACCAAACCTACGAAAGAAAAAGAAACAAGAGGCTTCCTTTCATTTCAAAGCTCATAAGGTGTTTTGCCTTGACTCTTAGTCGGCATGGATCTAATGCGTGAGTAGCATGCGGTGTTGTGACTTCACCCAAAATCTTTTAGGAATATCGACGGTATCATTGTCCTTGCGAACTTCTTTGAGAGCCTGTTCCTTCTTTTCGGCAACACCATTTTGTTGAGGGGTCCTTGCGGTGATGTTTCATGACAAATTCCATTTCTTTAATAATGTCGGATATAATATGATTTATAAATTGAGTTCCTTTGTCGGATCGATTTTGACCACACTCAGATTCTTCTCAATCTTGAGCCTTTTCAAAGTAGCTCTGGCGATTTTATATCGAGTCTCTTTCTTACTAAGTAAGAATATGACCCAGTATATATCTCGAGTAGTCATCAACTACTACCAATGTGTATTTCACGCCATTTGTGCTCACGGGTGTTATAGGACCAAAAGATCCATATGAAATGCTTGAAGTATTCTTTTCGGTAGAAACCTCAACTTTACTTTTAAATGATGCTTTTATCTGTTTTGCCTTTTCACGCATCATCACAAATATGTTCCTTCTTGAACGCCGTTAGGTAACCCTCTCACAAGAGCTAATCTTGCAAGCTTGTTGGGGTTTTTGAAATTTAGGTGATTCATTCTTTTATGCCATAACCATTTGGTATCGTGGAACTTTTAGCAACTAAACATGTATCTTTAGGAGTTGAACTCAATCGACCAAGATACACATTCCCTTTTCTTGTACCAGTCAGTAATACTTTCTGTGATGTATCATCTTTCACAAAACATAAGTTCTTAGAGAACTCAAACATAAGTTCTTAGAGAACTCAACATTAAAACCTTTTTATCCGAAATTGGCTAATTGAAAGCGGGTTATGCTTGATCGGATACATATGAAACACCATGAATATGGTGAGTCGATTTCCAAAGTTCCATATCCTTGATCGTCCTTGGAGTTATCTCCAAAAGTGATCGTGGGCCTCTATGTTCAACATAGTCCTTTGAGTAACTTCTTCTTATATCTGTCATATGTCTTGAACATCCTTTGTCAAGATACCATATATCGGAGTTTTTTTTCATCTCGGCTCATCAGTGCCATGTGATCTTTAGTCAGTTTAGTGCCCTTGTTTTCCTCCTGAAAAACAAATTAATTCTTAGGTACCCAATTTGTGTAGGGTCCTACAAGGTTAGATGTACCTTTCGGAATCCAAATCTGCCTGACAACTCTCATTACTTTAGAGTGGCTGATCTGTCTTCGTAAACATCAACATATACATCCACTACTCTGGGTGCCTTAGCAGTTTTCTGTATATGTGTGCTAGCTTTTAGCTTGAACATGTGCCTTTGAATTCTTCTTTGGTTCGGGCCATACATTGGATGCTTAGGCTTTTGTGCGGCCGGGTCTAAATCTTTGTTGATTCGGGTTGGATAACCTTTACCTTTAAGGCAAGTAAGGTTTAGGTTATGCATCTTTGAAATCTGAGCCTTTTCGATTATCTTGAGGACTTGGTCTCTTGATTTGAGAATATCTCTGCTTGAGTGTTTCTCTTCTGAAGATTCCTCGATGGTTGGTGTAGATCCTTTCAAGTTTGCATTCTTAGCTTTGAGGCTTTTTGAAGTACACGAAATTTTCTAGCGGGCTTTCGGGTTTTCTAGCCTTCACGAGGTTTGGGCTTTCTAACACGATCATCGGTTTCTTTGAAACCATAGGTCCTTTTCCTTATCTACAACCTTGGGCATTACTTGGTTTGAAGTGTAGGTGCCTTTGGTTTTACAAAGATTGTCTTCTTGCTACATGATGCGACATTGAGATGACCTTGTGAGGTTCCCCACTGGAATGTATCGATCCATTTTATAGTCCGCAGATCTCTGGTAATGCGAATTTCATCTATTACTTTAGATGCATTATTCAATAGAGTTAACTTCTTACGTGCACTATCCTCACGATTCTGTAGAGTTTCATGCTTCTCGAGAGGTCATTGAACTTAGTTACGATTATTTGAGTTTCTTGATTGGATTTCTCTAGCTTTTTGATTTAGGGTCTCTATCAACTTCTCTTTCTCGAGAGTTGTACTTTCGAGAACATCTAGTTCATCGGTAGCTCCCATAAATTGAGAAGTGATTTGGTTTTGCTAGAGTCTTTCCATTTTAGATTTTCGACATTGATTCCTTATTACGCTCTTGAGTTTTATTTAGCGGTCCTTGCAAAGCAAAGACATAGTCCTTCATGATTCTCAAAAGAATCCATCGGTCAAAATATATTTTTCGGTGGAACTTGAAAACTCTTGTGATAATGTAGGAGCAATAACGAGACGAAGAGTTTACCTCCTCAATGGCCATCGGGCGAGATGTCATCCTTATCCTTTGTCGAGAATATCTCATCTGAAGAGCTAGATTCCTCCTCAGAATGTTCTTTTTCTGCAACCATGGCCTTTGAGAACTTCTGGTCTCTTTTAGCTTGTCTTTCTCTTCTCTCCTTAGCACTCAACTCTGGACAATCATACTAAAAGTGACCTTTCTTCGACAATTATAGCATCTGTTGGCATCATCATCACGATCATTTTCTTCTTTGGACTTGGAGTCCTTTCTTTGCGGATGAAGATCCTTGACTTTTCAGTCCTTCTTCTTCTCGGTTGATCGTCCTCGGGTTTCTTCTGGTACTGTTGTTCTGTAAAAAGCTTTTGTATTTTCCAAATCTACTATTAAGTCTGTCAAACCTCCTTGCCATCGGTCTTAGCTTTTCCTCAAGCTCATCGTCGATGTTTGGCATGGGAGTTCTCGAGAACTCTTTAGTTTCTGAGGTTTTATCTTTTGCTTTTAAAGCCACATTTTTACTTGATGAAGAATCATCTTTGCTGTCAGCCTTTTTGGATTTCTTATCAATTACAAATTCATAGGCTTTCAGTTCAGAGAAGACTTGTTGGTATGGCATTGAGCTAATGTTCTTGGTGTTTTCAATCACCCTTTGCATGAATATCCCGTTTCTTAGAAAGACCTCTAAGAATTTTTTAATGCCACTTCTCTTTGTGGATATTTCTTTCCAAGTGCATTTAGATCATTCATGATGCTAGTGAATCGACTTCAATTTGTCTATTGATTCACCATCATCCATTTCAAAACTGTCAAACTTTCAATTGCCCTTTGAAAGTTTGTTTTTTTTTATATGATCGTGCCTTGGCACATAACTTGGTAGTGTATCCCATATCTCTTTTAGCGATATTACGGTGAGAGATCATTCCCATCACACCATCATCAATTGTACTATATAGTGTGTCTTTTTGCCATGTAGTCTAGATTGACTAACTTCCTCTCCTCGGGGAGTTAGTTGGTCATCGAGACTTAGGAAATTCTTCTCTAGGGTCAATTCTCTCCTCTTACGTAATGCAGGATTCACTACGATAAATTTGAATGGTCCTTGAGACCACTCTCCACATCGCTCATGTTTGGAATCTGAATGTACTGCATTCTCGGTCTCCATAGATCATAGTTCTCTCGAGAACATGGGAAGTTTTTAGAAGACATTTTTACGATCTTTTGAAAAAAAGCGAATTTGACAAATAAGATCGATTCGGATAGACCACAAGTATTTTTGAAAATAAAACTTTGGTCAACCACGTAGTGGTCAAGTTGAACCCTTTGCTCGATACCACTTGTTGGTCGGTGAAGCGAGTCTTACACGTGTATGGGGAATACTGGCGTGTTGATGATTTAAAACTTTTTTCTTCTTGAGGTCGACTTTTGGGAAAATCACGAAGATTAGGTTACGAGAAGACGCAGTTGCTCTGAGTCAAAGTCTCTGAGGCAGTGATCTGGTTGCTTTCGGATACCTCGAGATAATCCCAACCGAGTCACGAGTGTCAGAGATCTGAGTTGCTTGGATCGGATAACTAACTTCTTGAATCCTCGGATGAGAGTTCGGTTTGGTAACTATCTGTTCTAGCTACTTTCTCGATTCGTCTTGAGAATAGTTGGCCCTTAGATTATACTTTCGTTTTAAGCTTTCTTTGAAAACCTTCCCCTATGAAATAGTGATTGGTGTGAATTACTTATGCAACTTTCAGTGGATTGATTCAACTGAATATCAATGAAAAGTATGCTTTCAAAATCAAGTTGATGCAACAATTAAGCTGAGATAAGGAAAGCAATAAAGAACAAGAGCGGTTATAGTGGTTGGAGACTCAAGCTCCTACATCCACTCTCGCGACTCTTGAGAGAAATTCACTATCAAAGCCGAGCTTTTACGACTACCTCGTAGTTTACTTACTCCTTCGCCTTTTACGAGTTTTCGACTACTCCCGTAGTTTACTTACTCAACCCGAGCCTTGAGTTTTTCGACTACCTCGTAGTTTACTTACTCAATCACACACAAGCTTTCGGACTACCCACAGCAGCTTACTAACTTCTTCTCTAGAGTTTTACGACTACTCGTGTAGTTTACTAACTCTTTACAACTCTACTTACCAACAAACACACTCCAACTACCTTCTCAAGGGTTTGGGGTTTCTTGGTTGGTTTCAACTAGGATGAGATATCCTTTACAATAAAGCACAATGCAAATGGTTAGGATATCTCGACTAAGCTTTGGATAAAACTTATCACGCTAGGCTTAGTAAAGTGAGCTCTCTTCAATATAAAAGCACTTGGGAAATTCAAGGTATTTGAGTGCTTTAACTTTCCAAGAATAAGTTTGAGCTCTTGTTGCGTATAAATTTCGTAACCTTACTATGTAGAGGGTCACCCGATATTTATAGGCATACACCAAGGTCACTCTTGAAAACTATCCGTTGGAGAGATAGCTTTGTGAGTTCCCTCTTATGGTGTGTGAAAGCGGCTATATTTAGAGTTTGAAACTCCCTAACACGTTTTAGGCAATAGCCTTTCATGTAGCCGATCTTCACTTTTTGCGGTCACGGAACTTTCGTACATCGACATCTTTTTATTTGACATCCTTTGTCATTGTCGGTATAGTGCAGTGTCATCTTCCTCTTTTTGACTTTTGTCTTGATTAAGGGTAGACACCTTTTAGCGGCTCTTTTGATCACAAACTCGAGTTTGATATAACCTTAACAATACTTGACTTAGTTCCTTTTATGCGCATTTGAATGTCTTGGCAATATCGACTTTTTTAAGGCATCGCGTTTCTCTCGATATTGCATCCTTGGATAGTTATATTGATTGCCTCGGAACATTGGGTTCATCTTGAGCATTGATATATTATTGAGTCTTGATAATTCTTGTGCTTTTAGTTTTCTTGATCTTGGATACTTTCGGTCTTGATCTTGTGTCTTGAGTCTTGAGTCTTGAGTCTTGAGTCTTCGTGTGTCTTGATTTATCTTGTTGTCTTTTCTTGAGTCTTCATCTTTGAGTCTTGATCTCCAGTTTCATCTTGAGTCTTGAGAGACTATTACGAAACTATATTTCTTTGACTTATACATTTTGCGGATAACATCCTGAATACTCTAAAAACCGAATCGACTCAACTATCAAGATCATTCTTGAATATGTCATACTCGGGGTTTTGGGATCTTAATCAAAATCATATAATCTTTTATTAAATTCATCTCCCAACAATAAGTTTAAGCGATGTGTGCGGAAAGCTTAAGTTTTACAAGTGAAAAACCAATTTTTATAAATCAGATTCAAAGTTAGTGTTTTAACGAGTTATTTGAAGTGTCAAGCTTGATGGGATCGAAGCTTGGTGCTAGCTGATCTCAACTTAGAATATGTATCTTGCTTTAAAGGTTGTGTGCAATTGTGTGAGGCAGTTAATCAAAGTGGTAAAGGCACACAAGATTTATAGTGGTTAGGACAAAACCGATCCCTACGTCCACTCTTCCTATCACAAGGGGCACCAACAACCAAGCGAACTTAGTTTTATGTGTTAGTTCAACCACGATGCACCGACAGATATTTAAGGAGTTCTCCTCAACCGATCCGAAATCGAAGCTAGAAACCCTGATGCGAAATCTTCTTCAAACAACTTAACCTAACTTGGGTTTGGATAAGATTGTTTTGGTTCAACTATGAAATCTTTTCTAGTGTTTAAGGTAGCCTATCGGTAGATGAAAAGATTTCTATGCTAAGAACTTATGGGATGAACACTTAATAAAATAATCTTCTTGATCGTGTTCTTCGTGCGGAAATCGATAATTGCTTGAGCTTCTTGATTGTTCGGTGTTTAGTGTGTTTCACTCTGAAGTGTGATCCCATATTTATAGACCTTGAAATCAAAGAGGATTGGAAGCAATTTGAATTTCGGGCTATATTAAATGAGTCTGCGGGATTGATGTGGCGTCTTGAGAAGCGACATGGCGAAAGCGTGAACTTGTATTTTATAGCCGTTAGAGAAGCGACATCAAATCCCTTAATTATCGGCTCCGATCATGCGTGTCTTGTTCTTATTGGTTAACGAGATGCACTTTTCGGTGTTTGTTCTTCCAACTAAGGTTGACATTCTTCTTGTTGGATCATAGGCGTATGATTAGGTGAAACATCGGTTTTCACGAGAAAGTATTTGTCGGTCGGAAGCGAATCGATCTGCGATGGAGTCTTACAGTGTTGGGTTGACTTAGCTTCAACTAGCGGACTCGGTGATGTAGGTCTTGTGCGATCTTCGGAAGTCATCGATCTTCAAGTATTACGAGTTTGAGCTTTATGACTTGGTGAGATATCGATTAGATCGGATCGATCCGATCTTCTGTTCTTCTCTAGCATTCGGCACATCCGGGATATGATTTGTTCTTTGGATTTTCGGATCGACTTATACATATTGAGGTTCCCCTCAATATGTGACCTATCTATTACATCGGTTGTTCTCTGATAATTATCAGCGGTATTCTATAAGCGGTAATATAAACATCGGTAAATTCCTTGGTCATTTGGTCTATTACATGTGTTTACGGAACTTTTTATCAAAACTATAAATTTCCCAACACATGTAGTACTTTTCATTTAAACAAGTAATACCTTTCATTTAAATAAGTAATACTTTCTATTATTTAAACAATACTTTTAATTTAACAAGTAATACTTTTTATTTAACCAAGTATTACTTTTCTATTTAAACAAGTACTAATTTTCTATTTAAACAAGTAATATTTTTCTATTTAAACAAGTACTACTTTTCATTTAAACAAGTACTACTTTTCTATTTAAACAAGTACTACTTTTCTATTTAAACTTAAGTAATATTTTTTTCATTTAACAAGTAATACTTTTCGTTTAAATAATCTTATTTTTCTATTTAAACAAGTACTACTTTTTTAGTCAATATATATATTTAAATATACTATGAATTAAATTTTATCTAGTAAACTCCTCGAAATAGATCGACTACGATTAGAATTGGAACTCTTCTCCAAGTATTTATAAATTAAATATCACGGTAAGGTGCATTAACAACAATTAAAAATCTTGTATAATCTGAAACATAAAAAAAAAAATACATAATTAATATTTTAAAAAATTAAATTAAAAAAAATGTAAGCTAATCGAGTCTCTAAAACCGTAAGCTAAAAAAGTCGCTAAAGGGATTAGTCAAAACGTCGCTAAAAGCGTCATTATTTGCGGCGAGTTCTCTAAGGCGTCGCTAAAATTGTTGACTTTGACCATTTGCCCGTAAAGTAGTAAAAACGTAAGCTATTTGTGACGTTTTTTAACCGTCGCTAATTTAAAATCGGTAAAAGCAGCGTTTTTTTTGTAGTGTGATACCCGGATCACGGAAGATCAAATTGCGGTTCCTCGTAACTAAGTACAAAGTTCACAACCTAGATGAAATGAACAATCCATCGTGAAAGGTTGAAGTGTAAAAGTTGATTGGCTTGTCTTGACCAAGAGATTACACTAGTGCATTATGATCATTTGAATAGGACCTACATGAGGATAAATTCTTCAGCACTGAATATAGAAAAATTAGACCTCAGTGGTTCATTATTTCTTAATCTCCGTCCCTTAAATAGGATCGTGTGAAATTAATAACTATTGCTTTGACTTATGATGGGAAGAGCGTCAATGCGATTTGATACCTTATATCTTGGGCAATATTATTAGTTACAAGACGATTGCTAAGATTTATCTACGGAGAATCGTGTCCAATCTGACTTGCTTGATTTGTCCTTGGTGGGCTCGAGAATCTTTATCATACCAAATCTTGCAAAGTGGAAATTTATTTAGGTATGGATAATAATGTTGTTTGTCTTTACTCAAGGACAAAGATATTAATTAATATAAAAGTGCATTCGTTGGCCTAATTAATTAGTGGACTGAGATAATCTTAAACACGGGGAATAATGATCGGGAGTCATATTATTGTGAAGTCGTAATATGGGTTAAGATGGATAGTTCAATATTAATTTTATAGTGGAGTAAATTAATATTAATGGGCTTGAATAATATTTTGGCTAAATATTAAAGTTTCATAGCCCATTGGAGGTCCAATCTTAATTCTCCTAAAGGCCCCTCAAATAGCCCAAATTAAAGTCCAATTAATGAAAAGGAGAAGAAAATATTCTTGCTTTAATTTTTTTCATGATTATTTTCGAAAAAATAGGTAGGAGAGAGAAAAAGATTTCTTCTTGATTTTCTTGGAAAAATTTTATGGAATAAGTATTCTTGAGATACAAGTTTATCCCATAAATTCAAGAAAGGAAAAAGATCTTATTTCTTCCCTACTTGTGTGTGTTTTTCGAAAATTAGGAGCAAGAAAAGGAGGAGAATATTTTGTTGGGAGATATTTTGGGAAATAGAATATATTTGATATATTCAAGATTGTATCTTGAGGAAGAAGCAAAAAAATTTCTCAATGACCCAATTAGGTCAAAATTTTCGTCCCCTCCCCTTGTCCTATAAATAGGGGATGAATTTTTCATCCCCAATGTAATTCCATGTGTTGGAAAAATTAGAAATCCACAAAGGTGGTGGCAAAATATTTTAGTTTTTCTCATTTATTAAAATCGTTCGTGTGAATCCTCTCACCGGATTACGTTCGTGGACGTGGGACATATTTGGGAAGGCTCTTTGGGTTGATCCATCGTCTCAACGGTTGTCTCTACAAGAAGTATGTAATCTCGTAACTCCTAGATTCCGCATGCTTAGAATTTACGTGGATTACGTGTAAGCATGTTGTTTATTTGCTTGTTTAATTATTATGGTGAATTTATTTAGGATTAATTCATGTTAGTAATTAATTGATTAATTTAAATATGTATTTAAATTAATCTCGGATAGATCCGGACACCCCTTATTTCCCAACATATACTCCACAACAAAATGGCATTGTTGAGCGAAGAAATCGTCGTATTCTTGATATGTGTCGATCCCTACTTCATCACTCAGGGTTACCGCCCCAATTCTGGTCCTTTGCCATCACCACAGCAGTGTATCTAGTTAATAGGCTTCAAACACCTGCCTTGCGCTCTCGCAGTCCGTTTGAGGTACTTTTTAATCGTGTACCGAATTATGTCAAACTAAAAACGTTTGGTTGCATTTGTTTCCCATAGTTGCGGCCCTATTTTCCGGGGAAATTGACAAATCTGTTCAAGCTGTGTATTTTTGTGGGATACTTAACCTCTCAAAGTGCGTATAAGTGTCTTGATTCATCTACAGGGAGAATTTATATATCACGGCATGTCCAATTTCACGAGAATCAAACTACTGCTCCTACTTTGGATATGCATGATGAGGCATATCTTTTCAGTCCATATTTCTTGCCATCACCTACTGCAATTTTGCCTCACACATTGCTTCAAAATACGTCTGATGTTCATGATCATACTGGGCCTATTCCTGACTCCATCAACTATGCCATGCCAACATCTTCGGCATCGTGTACGCCTACTTCCACTCCGGTCACACTCCCAGCTTCCGCCAACATTGTTCCACCGCCTGCCGTGTCCGATCGCATTCATCCCATGCGCACTAGAAGCATGAACAACATTTATAAGCCTAAACAAATGTTTTCTGCTACCAAACACCCGTTGTCGTCCGAGGTCGAGCCTACGTTTGTGTCCAAGGCATTGGTTGATCCTAGATGGAGAGCTGCTATGGATGAGGAATTCACGGCATTACAGAAGCACGGTACTTGGGAGCTAGTATCGTCACCCCCTCATGCTAATATTATTGGCTGTAAGTGGATCTTTCAGATCAAAATGAAACCACACAGCACAATAGACAAATTCAAAGCTCGATTAGTTGCAAAGGGATTTCACCAACATCCGGGCATTGATTACAACTAAACATTTAGCCCAGTCGTCAAGCCTGTTACCATTCACACGATCCTATCTATAGCGCTTGCTCAGAAATGGCCTCTTCGGCAAATGGATATAAGCAATGCGTTCTTACACGGAAATCTTGACAAGCCCGTTTATATGATGCAACCACCTGGATTCATTGACAAGAGTGCCCCCTCTCATGTTTGCCATCTCCGAAAATCTCTCTATGGGCTTCGACAAGCTCCACGAGCTTGGTACCATGCTCTTAGCGGATCGCTCATCTCGTTTGGCTTCAGCCAATCTCGAACGGAAAAATCTCTTTTCACATTACATCAAGGTACTCTTCGACTCATTGTCCTAGTTTATGTTGATGACTTAATCATAACAGGCTCGAGCAATACTCATATTGCTTCTCTCATTAAACATCTTCAATCATCTTTTGCCGTCAAAGATCTTAGACAACTATTGTATTTTTTGGGCATTGAGGTAGCTCGTTGCAATGAAGGCTTGTTTCTCTCGCAACACAAGTACACAGTCGACCTTCTTAGACGCCACTCTATGGACGGTGCAAAACCGATTCACACGCCTAGCACTTCTAAGACCGGCTTGACCACTAGCGCGGTTGACTCAACGGAATATAGAAGTGCTATTGGGGGTCTACAATACTTAACTTTAACGCGCCCGAATATTGCCTTCACCGTTAACAAGCTTGCTCAAGTTATGTCTGCTCCAACTATGGCTGATTGGAGCTCTGTTAAACGTCTTTTCCGCTACCTAAAAGGCTCCTTACATCATGGTCTTCTACTTAGGGCGGCGTCAAATGCTTCCATCACTGCCTATTCGGATTCTGATTTTGGAGGTGACACAAAGGATGGGAAATACACCTCCGCATACATCATATTTTTGGGGTCAACCCCCATCTCTTGGAGGTCTCACAAACAAACCGGCGTTGCTCGCTCCTCCACTGAGGCGGAGTACAGGGCCTTGGCTTCTGCCTCTTCCGAGGTCTGCTGGATTACTCATTTGTTCCATGATCTTGGCTTCCCTATCACTGCACCTCCAAGGATTTTATGTGACAACATGGGAGCGACTCGATTAGCACTCAATCCGATTCAACACTCCCGCATGAAACATATTGCCATCGATGTCCATTTTGTCCGTGACCTATCCTCGAAAGGCTTGCATCGAGTCTCCTACGTTAACACATTGGATCAACTTGCCGTTTTGTTAACAAAGTCGCTACCACGGACCAGGTTCGAAAGTCTACGTTCCAAAATCTTATTTCCCCCTTTTTGATGGAACCAAAATATATAATCGAAAAAGCAGGATAACCATAATGAAAAAAGCGATGTCCAGAAGACAATGAGATTTTGTCTTGAGATCGGGAAGGTAAACATTTCATTGATTAATAAAGCAGTGTACACGTACATGAAATGTTGAGTGAAAATTACCTATCATCTGATCTAAGACAGCATCTTCTGATTGAAATTTATAAGGCAGTCCTCAGATCCCTAGGAATCTCAAAGATATCATATAACCTGATCGGTACATCTCTATATGCATCGAACTTCCCAACGATATTCCCTCATTCGAGTCTTATAATATAATTTCATGAAAGCAACGAGGATCAAAGGACTTATCGACACAGTGGTGGTATCATTGTTTCATACCTTGAGTGCGAAGAGAACCTTTAGGGTCATGATTTTTCCTTCTCGCATCACCACCTTGTAGAAATCTTCGTATTTGATTTCCAGCCAGTTGAGGAAATCTTCGTCAAACTTCACCTGATCAGTGTCTTCTGGTATGCGCTGGATAATATAAACATCATAGACCCGATCCTTTGATCGTTTTTCCATCGTTCGTCCGGATCTTCGACATACGAGAATGTTAGAAGCCGGAGCATGTATTGCTCTTTCTTTATCAATCGGTGTCTTGGCAATGTCGGCCTTCTTTCTCTGTCTTCTGATGTATGCTCGGTTAAGCCCGGCTGCTTCTTTCAGCTTATGCCTCCCAGTGGCTTCCTCAATGACTTTCCTTCTTTTGTCTTGTTCCTTCTTCTCTTTCATTTGCTTTTTGCTTTCGATGTGATTCGATTTGGTAACAAGCTTTGATTTTTGAATAGGCTTCTTCCCTTTCGGTTGTTTTCTCTTATCTGTTTAAACCGGCCATTTCTTGACTTCCAACTTCTTTATCAGCTTAAGACTTTTTGCTTGATCATCTGTTTCAAAGCGCTTACGAGCAGTTGATGAAATCCTCAATCTATCTACGGGCGGTCGGATCTCCATCGACACTTTACATTGAGATAAAGTCTTGTCTTGAGCTTCAAGTTGTCTGCTATGTTCTTCAATAGTAGAAAACATTTCTTGAAGTTCAGTGTCAAGAACCTCAGCAGCAACTTGTTTTAGAGTTTGGACAGCAGCAACCATAGAAAGTGGTCCTTCAGATGTATCAGCTTATTTTTCTGGTTCTGGTCCTTCCCCATTTTTGGTTTCATCAGAAAGATTTGATAGTTTTCGTTCAAGAATTCCAAACTGTTTCAGCATCTCTTGCTTCAGTTCATCAATCTCCATAGGAGTTATGCGAATAGTCGTATCTGTCTTGTTTACAGGCCCCAACATCCGACTTACTACCTTTTCGGTAGCGATTACGGCCTTGAACATAGATGCCTCAAATCTTCGTAAATTTGCATCAAAGCGGGTTATGCCTTCATCAGAGATTTATACACTTCTTCAAGCAAGATTCTGATT
The DNA here is from genome assembly GCA_037126765.1 of Stenogyne calaminthoides. Taxonomy (NCBI): domain Eukaryota; kingdom Viridiplantae; phylum Streptophyta; class Magnoliopsida; order Lamiales; family Lamiaceae; genus Stenogyne; species Stenogyne calaminthoides. Next base: position 20,652,445 of record JBBCBC010000005.1, on the reverse strand, counting down.
TCAGACAACGTAGACACCTCAGCACCAAGTTTATCTGCCAGTAGCTCAATTCGCTTCATCTCTTTTTCGACAATATCAGCATGCATATCGGAGATCTTTGCAGTTGTGAGGCTTCGTTCTGATTCAATTATTAGTTTTGTCTTTTCTTCCATCTGACTCATCAGATTTGCTTCCAGATCGGTGAGTAGAGCAATCTGTTCAGTTTGACTAATAATATTTCCAATAAGCTCAGAAGGTTTTGAGCATTTTGCTTTTCTTTGAATATTCTTTGCTTTGGTTATTTGCGGTGTGGTTTTGATGACTCATCATCTTCCTCTTGCCCTCTCTCAATCACGTCGAATTCATGGGCTTTTAGATTTAAGAATAGATTGCTTGGCTTCATCTTGGCTATATCCTGGCAGTCCTTGATCACAGTAACCTTAATATCCCATTTCTTCGTTAAAGATCTCAGAATCTTGTAGTTGATATCCTTGTCGGTCGTTTCACATCCTAATTCTCTGAGCTTGTTGATCGACATGGTAATCCTTCCATCTGGCTCGTTGATTGTCTTGTTGGGCAGGATCTTGAGTTTCTCGAACTTGAGCTTGTTGATCGACATGGTAATCCTTTTATCTATTCATTTCCTTCGCATATCTTAGCTAGAGTATCCCACATCTGCTTTGCAGTCTTGAGGTACTTGATCTTTTCTCTTGTGATCTTATCCATCGTCTTCATGATGATATGTCTATAAACCAAGTATCCAGTTGTGACTTCGTTTCTTGACATCCATGGAGATGGGCTCTTACGATCAAGAGCATCAAGCTGGAAAAACGGATCACCACCTTGGTTTGGGTTGTTGTGGTAGATAATGATAGGTCCTTGTTCAGAACTTCCATCATCCTGCGCTTATAGCTCCGGATGATTGCTCATGAGTATGACCCGATATCGTACTCATCAATAGAAAACTTGGGTAGATCATGATCATACGGATATATTATCCATCTTAGTGAGTTTTGAAAAGCAGGATGAAGTTTTAAAATAGTTTTTTTTCAAGATCTGTTCAAGTGACCCAAAAGGTTCTTCCTCGAAACAGATGATAGTCGAAACCGTGGTCCATAGAACCCTTTGCTTTCGATACCACTTGTAGGTCGAGCGAGTTCGTGAGGCGAAATCTAGAGGAAGGGTAAATAGACCCGAAAACTTTTCGTGCAAGATCGGGTGTGATGGCGGGTTTTTGATCAGTCGCGAGTGAATCGGTTTGGGTGATATCCAACTTCTTGATCGCTTTGTTGGCGAGATTAGTTCGGTGTCTATCGGTTTAGCGGATGTGCGGAAGCTAGTTTATACCGTGTGAAAAACCGGTTTTATCAAATCAGTTAAATGCATTTTCAATCGGTGTTGAAATGTCAAGGCGATCGGTCGATTTCTTGATCTGGTGATCTAACTTTCGAATATATATGGAGTTTAAACCAAGTTGTGTGTAGTAGTGTAAAAGCGGTTAAGAGCAAGTAAATACACACAAGATTTTTATAGTGGTTGGAATGACCCGATCCCTCGTCCGCTCTTCCCTATCCTGGGGGCACCAAGCAACCAATGGACTTAGTTTATTGTGTTAGTCAACACATTACAACCAACAGATGTTTTAAGAGTTCTCCTCAGTAGATCCCGAAATCGGAACTAGAAACCCTGATGCGGAATCTTGCAAAACAAACTTAACCTAACTTTTTGGGTTTGGGTAAAGATTTGTTGTTGTTCAAGCGCAAATCTATCTAGTGTTTATGTAGCCTAAAATTTAGAGGATGAGATTTCTATGCTAAGAACTAATGGGATGAACACTTATGAAATAAACTTGAATTTAGTGTTCTTAGATGCGGAAATTTGCTTATGGCTTGAGGCTTGATGATAATTTTTTCGTGTCTTCTTTGTGAAGACCAATCCATATTTATAGATCTCGAAATGAAAAAGCCGTTTGGAAGCAATTTGAATTTTGGGCAATTTTGGTAGGTTGCAAGATTGATTTGGCGTCTTGAGGAGCGACATGGCGGCGTGTATATTTGTCCTTTATAGCCATTTGACTTTGCGGTCTTAGAATCCGCATTATGAACAAAATGTACATCGTGTGTCGTTCTTATTGGTTAACAAGTACACTTTTTAGGTGTTTGTTCTACCAACTAAAGTTAACATTCTTCTTGTCACGATTGACATGACGTATGACTGGTGTAACATCGGTTGACACAGGTAATCGATTTGTCGGATAAAAGCCGTCGATCTACTTGATAGAGTCTTGGTGCGAGTTGTCTTAGCTCAACTAGCGGATTCGACTAATGTAGGTCTTTTGGTCTTGATCTTACGGAAGTCATTTGATCTTGGTCTTACGAACTTGAGCTTCATGTCTTCCCTTTGATCATCGACTTTGTATGGTCTTGACTTGTCTTGTGTTACGACTAGACTTGTCTTCTTGTCTTCGGCCTTGACCTCGAAATTTGGTCTTATGATCTTGACCTCTTACGGTCTTACGATCTTGACCTCTTACGGTCTTGATCTCGGTGAATGTACGATCTTCTAACCTCTTACGGTCTTACGGTCTTGACCTCATCGGTCTTTTGATCTTGACCTCGGTGGTCTTACGATCTTGACCTCTTACGGTCTTGATCTTGACCTCGTCAGGTCTTGACCTTCGACCTCTCGGTCTTACGACCTTCGACCTCTCCATATTGAGTTCCCCACAAATATGTGACCTATCCTTTACATCATTTGTCTATACATTTAAATTTGGTCATCTATCGATTCTAAGTCATCGATCATTTTGCTTGTCATTTGTTGGTCCTGTCTAATCTGTTTTGGAACTTCCATCAAAACTAAATATAAATTTCCCAACAATCTCAAATCGTAAGCCGGAGCGTCATTCTTGAGGCGTATTAGAGATATAAATAAATAGAAGATTTGATTTGTAATTATCCTTGATTTACTCCTTGATTGTGTTGTTTGTATCATTTCCTTATTTCTTGAGATTGGCGTAACCTCCAAGCCGATCACCATATATATATACCCTCCAACTCTCGCATAATTTCAATAAGAAAATATTGTATTTTCAATATCTTATATGATCAACCTAATTAAAAGGAAATTTTTGGTCCCATCTTACTAATGATTCAATTAATGGCATTTCATAACTAATACTCCCTCGAGTCCTATACTTGTTTTACCCATTTACTTTCAACACGTGTTTTAATGTTGAAATTTGTTCATTAATATTCAAATGGATAAAATGATTTTTTGATTGAAGATATTATAATCATTTTTACTTTGTTAGTAAAAGTAGATGAATTTTTTATAGAAAAATAATGACATGAAGTTTAATCACGAGATCTTTGTGAGATGATAGTTGAAAAATGAATTATTATTTTATTGCTTTTTTATGAAAATGAGTAAACAAATATGAGATGGGTCATTTAAGTAAAAAGTAGTAAACAAATATGAGATGAAAGAGTATTATTTTTATTTTTTTTTTTGGGGATTAACATCTTGCTATATATTAATTGACATAATTGAATTAGTGTGAAAAGTATCGATAATAGTTGTGAAGCACATGCTATCGATAAAAGAAATTAATTGAAAGCATTTAATTTCTTTGCTCTTCCAATCAATCATTTGAGACAAAAACTTCGAATGAGGCGATCTGATGGATAAGATGAGATACAATCTAACACAAATTAACACTCATCTCTTCCAAAATATTAAACCTTCTTCCAAAATATTAAAGTGACAATACCTAAATTATGTTACGTTTCATCATGAGATTGTCTCTCATAAGTGTATCTTTTGAAAAATAATTTATTATGTACATAACATGTGTACATCTAGAGACGCTTACAAGTTACAATGTCTTGAAAGACAAATAGTAATACAAATTCTATTTTAAGGTCCGCTTAGTTGGGGGTAATGGAAGTGAACAATGAGAATCATTTCTATTGATGTTTTTGGTAACTTTGATACACAAGTAATGAGAATATAAATAATTAATAGATTACACTCACTCACTCAACCCTAGTGCTGTTATACGAAACAAGCCACTCGGGTGCTCGACTCAGCTCGGCTCGATAAAGCTCGAACTTCATTTATTTCGATAGATATTAGGAGCTCGAGATGTGTATAAACGATTGTAACGAGCGAGGCAGACTTCGACTCTCGAGTTACTTTCGATGAGCTCGAGCTTCGAGTAATGTCGATCGATTATTTATAAATATATTTTAAAACTAGGGGTATTATTGTAAAATATAGTAATTAGGACCTGGCTCACAAGTCACAACCACAATTACACAACTCATATTGTGCCTTTTCATTCTTAGTAAAAGCATGAGACAACCCGGCTCCTCAAACCTAATCCCCTCACCTCCAAGGCTCCAGCGAATCTCTAAGAATCCCATGAAGCGATTTCGCACCACCGGCGTTTGCATCCAGCGCACCCTACACCACCCGAAACCCCGCCCGGCTTCAACCACCACCGAAAATCTCGTCGTCATTGAATCTCCAACCAGCGATTAGCACCACGAAAACCTTTACATCCCTCGGTCTCCACCCATAAATCTTATGCCACGAACCTCGGCCCGCTGTGAATTTCGCCGCCACCACCGCTGACATTTCCTCTTTCCCTACTTCAATTACTTGAAGATTAGGGATACACCAAGCTGCAGTTTAAATTTTGGTAAGATTTTTTCTCTAAACCCTAGATGTTCATAAAGATCGTTTTTATTGAATCGAGATATGTTCTTGTTGAATCTGCGGTTAGATGTTTCTTAGGATTAGAGAAAAAATATTGTTTTAAAGAGTTGTAAAATGGAGTGCATTACGAATTGAATTCTGATTACATAAGTGGCATTTGTCTGAGTTTCTCACCTTTGTTTTCTCTTCTTAAAATAGATAAACATTTTTGTTCAGTTCGATTGTGTATTTGATGGTATCATTAGTTGTTAGTAAAAGATGAGAAAACCCAAAGAATACACACATGTACAAGCTAAGGAATCAATTAATTAATTAAACTTATCTATTTAACTCTTATCTTTACAAAAAATGATTGATGGGAATTTAGTGATTCAAATGTTTTCTCCTCTTTATAGGATGTATTCACACCAAGCTTCATGCTCAAGTGTTGGTATGAATCAAATTAATGAAGATGTTGGTCAAGAGTTGGAGATTGAAGAAAATGTGGATATAATGAGTGAAAAAGAGCTTCCAACAACTGAAGATCAGTCCAATGAAGTAGATGGGGAAAAAAAGGTGATGGAGAACCAGAGGAACCATTTTAGCCGAAGAAACGACATAAAAAGTCACCGATATGGGAACATATGACTATTATCAAGTTGAAGAATGGAAAAAGAAATGGTGAAATGCAATATTTGCAAGGAAAAGTTTAATAAGAGTGCAAGTGGATCTACAACTCAACCTGGCGCCACCTTAAATCATGTCTTTTGGGGACGGGGTCCGATGGTGCCAACAAATCGAAGCAACAAGTATTGTCCTTCACGAAGAAGGGCAATCTGGAAAATATCACCTCTATAACAAACTTCTCAAATGCGACCCGGAAAAAGGTACGTGAACTTGCTTCTCATATGGTTCTAGTGTTGGGGAATGAGTTGCCCTGCAGATCTATTCGGGGTGAATATTTAAATACAAATTTAATTCTTTAATTATTACTAGCATGAATTAATCTATATTAATTCAAATAATAATTGCAACAACATATCATGCATATAATAAGCCACGTAAAACCTACGCATGTCACGGAATCTACGGGTTTTACGTGAGCGTACCCTCTCGGGATGGCCGTAAATTCGGTTGGACGGACTAACCAAAAGGACTTCCCAAGTATTCCCTTAGCCCCTTGCTCGACAATCCGATTGGAAGAATACTCGAACAATTAACAAAAGAAAAAAAATAAACTTTCTTGCACCACTTTCATTGGATTTCTTTTTTTTTCCAACACATGGAATTGTACTTGGGAATGAACTAATCATCCCTATTTATAGGAGGAGATGGTCGAATTTTTTGATTAGAAAATCAATGTGGGAAAAAGACTTTTCTTGATCACCAAGAAATCTTGAATATATCTCCTATATTCTTTTTCCCATAATTAAAATATTCCACAAAATTTCACCTCCTCTATAATATGGTATTATTTTCGAAAAATACAGTGTGCAAGAATCCAAGATTTGGATTTTCTTGAATTTATGAGATATTCTTGTATTTCAAGAAATACATATCTTCCATAATATCTTTTCAAGAAAATCAAGAAAATCTTTCTTGCCCTCTATTTTCAAAAATTTCAAAATATCACTATGAATAACCAAGTGGGAGATTTCTTGAATTTAATGAGATAATCTTGTATTCAAGAATACATATCTTCATTCCATAACAAATTCAAAAAAAAATCTTTCTCCTCTTTTTATCCATAATTTTTGAAAAATTTAGAGGAAAAATAAGCAACAATATTTATTTTATTTTAATCACCTTTTTCAGTTAATGGACTATTTGTTGGGCTACTCAGGGGGCCTTTAGGAGAATTAAGATTGGACCTTCTAATGGATCTTGAATATCTAATATTGAGCCACAATATAATTCAAGCCCATAAATATTAATTAATCCCACTACATAATTAATATTGCACTATCCATCTTAACCCATATTACGATCAATATGGCTCGGGTCATTATTTCCGTGTTTAAGATTATCTAGCCCATTAATTAATTCAAGCCCTTTGAAATAGCTTTCCGATTAATTAATATCTTTTGTCCTTGGTCAAGGAGCGGTTCAACATTATTATCCATACAGGAAACAAATTCCACTTGCAAGATTTGGTATGATAAAACTTATGAACCTCCCAAGGGGCAAATCAAACAAAGCGTCTTGCACCACGATTCTTAATTATTAAATCTTAGCAATCACATGTGACCAATAATATTTCCCAAGATAAAAAGTATTGAATCTCTCTTTGATTAAGCTACCCATGATAAGTCAAAGCAATAGTTACCAATCCCGTGATCTATTTAAGGGGCGAAGGTTAAGAAACAACGAACTTTGAGGTCTAATTCTTCCTTGTTGGATTTACGAAGAATTTATCCTCTTTGTAGGTCCTATTTAAGCGCATCGGTCATGCACTAGTGTAATCTCTTGGTCAAGACAAACCAATGCGAGCCTTACACCTCAACCTTTAAGTGATGTGTTGTTCATTCCCATCTAGGTGCGTGAATGGCGTACTTTTTAGTTACAAAGGAGGCCCCATTAATTTAATCTTTTGTGATACGGTATCACTAAATTAACTACAATGTAACCGTCGACTTATTGAACAATTATCGATAAATATATGTAACATTCAATCATATTTCTGACATCAATGATAAACAATTTATTTGATAAATAAGTCGAAAAATTAGGTTTTAGATTATCAAAGTAAAAAGCATACTTTTCGGTATAATCAACAATCTCCACTTATACTCAAAATGCGCTTTTAAGTATACTACAACCGTCTCGCGTGGTCGTGACATCTAATGTCACCTACGAACTAATAATTTCTCCCACTTATACTCAAAGCCCAGTTGGCGAAAGGTCTTGACACCCATTCCACTCACATGTCTCGAATGTATTATTGGGGGGCTTTAATGAATGGATCGCTAAAACATCCTCGAGCCGCTATCTTTGCCACATCTATATCTCCTCTCTTAACGATTTCTCGTATAAGATGTCTTTCCTTTAATGTGTTTGTTTGACTTCGTGGACTCTTGGTTCTCTTAAATTTACCTTTGCCCCTAACGGATATTCTAGACAAATTGAGAACACCATCGAGTCCACTAAGAAGATCTAGAAAGCCCAATCGGTTCTTTCCTTTGCTTCTGGCGACTACTTACCGACTTCCATGGTTGAGTCGTTGATGCATTTACCTTCACACTCATCCATTTGATGGCTACACTTCCCAAATGGAAACACACTAATGAGGCGGATAATTTACGGAATCTAAATCGATTGGAAATCCGAGTAAAGTGTACCGATGGGGATTGGAGTATCGGTGATAAATCAACATTCTATCGAGCTCTTTTGAAACTTGAGAATGTTTTTAAGCGTAGTCAATCGCTTTCACAGGTTACTTTGATATCTTGCTTCCATGCCTACGACAAAGCGGATATCAGGCCTCGTAAATCTGACAATGCATACATAAGGTTTCAAGGCGGTAGAAGCACAAGGAATACCTTTCATGTCATCTATCTCTTTTTTTGTCTTAGGGAACATTTTCTTGGATAGATGGATTCAAGTGAACGAAAAGTGCGAATCCTTTCTTGGAATCTTGCATCTTTGAATCGTTTCAAAAACCGATGTACATGTATGAAACTTGCGATAACCCGAGCCATCGCTTTTTTTCTTGTGATCTTGATCCCGAGGATGTGTCAAACTTTCCTAAGTCTTTCATATCAAAATTTTTTTGAAAGCCATGCCCTTACGTCGATAACACCTTCATCGTTTCGATGATTAGAATGTCATCTCGTATAGTACTAAGAATACCAATGCGATTCGAAACCGCTTTTTATACACCAACTTTCAAACTCATTTTTGATCAAACCCATAAGACTTTATAACATGATCAAAACATTGGTTCCAAGTTACGGATGCTGTTTGAGTCCGTAAATGGACTATTGAGCTTACAAACTAGGTGTTCTTGGCTTTGTTTTCAATAAAGCCTTGGGTTTTGTTGCATATGGATCTCTTCATCAAGACTTCGTTAAGGAAAATTTGTCTTGACATCCATTTGCCAGATTTCAAAAGTCGAAAATGCTTGCGATGTCGATAAGAGAATACGGATGGACTTAAGCATGGCTCAGGGGAGAAAAAAAGTTTTCTCGAGAATCGATCCTTCTTTACGAGTATAACCTTTCGCCACTAGTCTTGCTTTAAAGGTTTCAACCTTCCGTCCGGTCCTCTTTTCCTCTTATATACCCACTTGCATCAATGGGTTTGACCCCATTAAGTGGTTCTACTAGCTCCCACTCTATTATGAAACATAGAACCCATTTTGGCTTTTTCATTCTTTGTTTGCCGAGAATCTGCATCCTTATCTTGGAGTGCCTCGTCATATGTCCATGGAGGTGCGATTCGTCTTGTCCAGGGAATCAAGTCAGGGACTCTAATATTCCCATGAATCTCTCGGGCTGTCTAACAACCCTCCCCCTCTGACGAGGCTCGGTTGTGAAAGCGTATCGTTTGGTATATCATCTAGTACTGATTGGCCTTTGAGGTTTGCCCCTAAAGCTCATTTAAGGTAATCTCATACGGGTTTTCTTTGGTTCATATAGTCTTCTTCCAAAAAATTTAAAGTGGGTGCTTATGACCACCTTTTGATCTTAGGGACCATAGAACATACACCCTTTTTGTTCCCTCGGGGTATCCTACAAACAACCTTAATTACGATCGATGATCCGATTTGCGGTTTCCTTGTCCAACACGTGGGCGGAAACCCCAAATTCTCATGTGTCTCATGCTAGGCTTGCTTGGCTCCACAATTCTTTGGGAGTTTTGAAAACCGATTTGGATAGCACCAAGTTCGAGAATGTAAGTCGTTGTTTTCCAATGTATGACCCCGAGCGACTCGGGAGGATCCGCATAACTCATCATTGATCTAACCATTTCCAAAAGAATTATGTTTCTTCGCTCTTGCAACCCCGATTTTGGTGAGGGTTAGGGTGCGATGGTGGGATACAATCCCTTCATCGGATAAGCGGTTCAAAACCTCATCATTTGGGGTATTCGCCTCCACGATCGGATCGTAGAGACTTGATATCGTTTTCCCTATGATTCTCTGTTTGAGCCTTAAATTCTTAGAATTTTTCAAAGGTCTCATATTCATGCTTCATAAGGAAAATGTACCTTGAATAATCATCAATAAAATTACTCATAACCTCCTCTTTGCTTTGGTTGACATTGGGACTACATACATACGTGTGTGAGCGATCTCTAACACTTCTTTGGCCCTATTCCTTGGCTCCAAATGCCCTCTTGGTCATATTACCCTCCAAACATGATTCGCGAGGTTGGAATCGATTCAACTTGGAGGCGCTCCGGTGAACCATCTTTTACCAACCTTTGGATCCTCTTTGGATTTATATGACCTAATCTTAGAATACCAAAGAAGTATTTTTGTTCATGCTTTATTTTTTGGAAATAGTTGATGTGTTATAGGATGCATTTAATGAGTGGTGTGCCGCGATTAATTGTATAGATATTTTCCATCAATGTCAAAAAGTATGAGATACACTCATCATTTTCAAAATGATGTCATTCTTTAATAGAAGAAACTTAGTGTCCTTTAATTGAATTTTAGAAAGCGGAAGTGAATTCTTTCTAAAGCGGGAACATAAAGATAATCTCAAAAAAACTTTATCTTCAAAAGATAGGTGCACTTCTCCCTTTGCTTTTAGCGCTACATCATGTAGCATTGCAATGTCTGCTACTTGCGTAGTATTGCAATAATCGTTACTATCGTAGCATTGCAATATCGCCACTTACGTAGCATTGCAATATCTTTTACTTTAAACGTTGCCCGATGTGATGAGGATCTCACTCCCGCTAAGTTCTTGGGATCATTTAGAACTGGTGAAACCAACATGATTAGTGGATCTCGTATCAACCACCCACGAATGAGAAGTATCGCCGCTAAACAAGTTTCAACAACTAGTGCGTGAGAATTACCTTTCTTTCGAGTCCCTTTTGGGGTTGGAGCGAGCCAAAACCTCCATTGTCCTCTCTCACAGCATCTTAAACACTTCCTCTTTGGATTTTCCTTGACTGACAAGCATTCCTCATCTTACCATTGCCCTTGGCTTGTGATTTGAGTTTTATTGCTTATGGCCTTTGGTCCTCTTCTTTATCTTGCCTACCCTTGGCCTAGAAGATGAAGGCGGACCACTTAAATCAAACTTGAGTTTGGTTCCTTATCATCATTTCTAGAGAAGACGAAAGCTTGCAACAAATTAGCTAGCGAGCCCAAAATGCTCAAAAAAAAACTTTTTGGGCAGAGTGAAAGTACCAAATTCATCTGAGTCTCGGATCATGTCACTTTTCGAATCTCAAGTTTGTTCGGATGGGCCATCTATTTTGAGGGCGTAATCCCTTACGGGTTTGCCCTCCACCATTTTTAATGACGACATCTACCATGAGGTGATCGATGAGTCGCGTGTTTTTGACTCGTCGGTTGGCTCATCTAATTTTTGGTGTGTCAAAAATCCACTTGTGCTTTTTGTGCGATTAGGACAATTATAATTTTTGTTTCAATCAATATAGTTTCCATACATATTGTATTGACTTTAAGTATAATAACGATGGATTAAAAAGGTAGCGACATCTTTGTTGAAATAAACAACTATATGCAAAAGCACAAGTATATCACAAGATTGATCACATGCATCATATTTAAAATCTCAAAAAAAAAAATATGAACAATGCATCGACCAACATCTCAAAACAATTTAAATAAACCCGCGTTGGGTGGGTCATTATTTAAACACATTCAAGCGAGGTTACAAACAAACGATTACAAACCTTTAATATCTAGATTAATAGTTGGCTCCCTTGACCAATATAAAATTGATAGGGACTTGAGGGAAATATATGCATATCAATTTTATACCTAAAATAATAACCATGATTAAATCTGGGATTAATATTTTGCTTTGATCGAGCCTCGTTAGGAGGGTCATCGTCTCCATTAGTAATAACCCACAATCATCTGGTTTGGAATTCATTAATGTGAAACCTATCTTTTGGCCCGTCGATTTGGAATTTCTTCAAAAAGAATTCACAAATAAATAAATCATGGAGGTCAAAATTAATTGATTTTATTATCCAGGAATAAAATTGTCAATTAATTATTTAAACATACTTAGTAATTTTTAAGGTGAGATTTTTCCATTTGGCAACCCTCATGGAAACACATTTAAACAAATTAAATAAAGCATAAGATAGCACAAATAAATCAAGCAAAAGCAGAAAAAAATAAACATATTGGGCACAAATTATCGATTTGTCGTGGTTTGATTTTTCTTGACTTGATCTTGAAGAAAACGTCTCGAATTTCTCCCCACTTCGTTCGTCTCGGAAAAATGCCGTCTCAAAGCATCAAAGCGGCTCGCCGGTAGGGATGCTGCGTCGCATCGGCCCGGCCACTGGCACAGGGGAGCCCATTTCGGCTCAGCGGCGGCGAATGCGCCCCTTGATACTCGACAACCTCGGCGGTGTCGGCGGCGTCGCCGGATCTCGTGGCCGCCTTTCATCGGCATGTCTTGGCCCTCTCCTCCGCATCCCGGCTCACGGTAGCGCTTGCGCGCCCCATCCCCCTTGTATTCCTCCATAGCCTTGTTCGGTCGCGCCCGCGCCTTTCGGCCGTGGGCGTAGCCCTGCGCCAGCGCCCGTAGCCCACGCCGCCCTACGCAGATTACGGATTTTGTCCTTTAATTAACCCGTCTTTCGTTCCCCATCCGGTTACAATTTATTTACAAAAAAATAAATAAACCTGAATCTAGAATAATCTATTACATTGATCAAATCAAACAAATCTAGTCTACTCGTGAATTTTCTCGCGAAAGGCAAAAACAAATCGAGCGAATCGAATTAAAAACCACAATTTATATGCATGCAAAATCAAACATTAAAATCCATGACAATTGGATACTGCAAAAGCAGATCTAACAATTCTACTATCAATTTCAAATTTAATGTCCACGAATTAAATTACAATTTAAAAATTGAGGCGAAATCGTGGCTCGATGCGATGTTGGGGAATGAGTTACACAGATCTATTCGGGGTGAATATTTAAATAAAAATTTAATTCTTTAATTATTACTAGCATGAATTAATCTATATTAATTCAAATAATAATTGCAACAACATATCATGCATATAATAAGCCACGTAAAACCTACGGCATCACGGAATCTACGGGTTTCGTGAGCGTTACCCTCTCGGGATGGCGGTGAATTCGGTTGGGACGAACTAACCAAAAGGACTTCCCAAGTATTCCTTAGCCCTTTTCGACAATCCGGTGGAAGGATACTTCATCGAACAATTAACAAAAAGGAAAAAAATAAACTTTTGTTTTGCACCACTTTGTGGATTTGCTAATTTTTCGGCACATGGAATTGTACTTGGGAATGAACTAATCATCCCTATTTATAGGAGGGAGATGGTCGAATTTTTGATGAAAATCAATGTGGGAAAAAGACTTTTCTTGATCACCAAGAAATCTTGAATATATCTCTATATTCTTTTTCCCATAATTAAAATATTCCACAAAATTCCACCTCCTCTATAATATGGTATTATTTTGAAAAAACGATTGTGCAAGAATCAAGATTTGGATCTTCTTGAATTTATGAGATATTCTTGTATTTCAAGAAATACATATCTTATAATATCTTTTCAAGAAAATCAAGAAAATCTTTTCTTGCCCTATTTTCAAAAATTTCAAAAATATCCTTTATGAATAACCAAGTGGGAGATTTCTTGAATTTAATGAGATAATCTTGTATTCCAAGAATACATATCTTCATTCCATAACAAAATTCAAAAAAAATCTTTCTCCCTCTTTATCCATAATTTTTTGAAAATTTAGAGGAAAAATAAGCAACAATATTTATTTTATTTTAATCACCTTTTTAGGTTAATGGATTATTTGTTGGGTTACTCGGGGGCCTTTAGGAGAATTAAGATTGGACCTTCTAATGGATCTTGAATATCTAATATTGAGCCACAATATAATTCAAGCCCATAAATATTAATTAATCCACTACATAATTAATATTGCCTTTATCCATCTTAACCCGTATTACGATCAATATGGGTCCGGTCATTATTTCCGTGTTTAAGGTTATCTAGCCCATTAATTAATTCAAGCCCTTTGAAATAGCTTTCCGTTAATTAATATCTTTTGTCCTTGGTCGAGAGCGGTTCAACATTATTATCCATACAGGAAACAAATTCCCAAAAAGATTTGGTATGATAAAAGCTTATGAACCTCCCAAGAGCCAAATAAAACAAAGCGTGCTTGCGATTCTTCGTATTAAATCTTAGCAATCACATGTGACCAATAATATTGCCCAAGATAAAAAAGTATTGAATCTCTTTGATTAGCTACCCATGATAAGTCAAAGCAATAGTTACCAATCCCGTGATCTATTTAGGGGGCGAAGGTTAAGAAACAACGAACATTTGAGGTCTAATTCTTCCTTGTTGGATTCGAAGAATTTATCCTCTTGTAGGTCCTATTCAGCGCATCAGTCATGCACTAGTGTAATCTCTTGGTCAAGACAAACCAATCTGAGCCTTACACCTCAACCTTTCGTGATGGGTTGTTCATTCCCATCTAGGTCGTGAATGGCGTACTTTTAGTTACAAAAGGGTATTAATTTAATCTTACGTGATGCGGTATCACTAAATTAACTACAATGTAACACGTCGACTTATTGAGCGATTATGCGATAAATATATGTAACATTCAATCATATTTCGGCATCGGTGATAAACAATTTATTTGATAAATAAGTACGCAAATTAGGTTTCGATTATCTGAAAGTAAAAAGCATACTTTTAATTATAATCCCAACATCTAGTCCATAGTACCCATTTTCTATGATGGACCATGTTGTTTTTAACAAGTTCATGAAAAATTTGCAACACCTTTTTTTTAAAAAAAGATTGCCCGTCGACAAGTTAAAGAAGATTGCGATAGTACATATGAACTAGAAAGAAAAGGCTGAAATTTATGTTCTGAGGGTGTTAGTAGGATCGATTATAACTATTGATTTGTGGAAATCTGGTCAAAAACTTCAATATATGGTTGTGTGGGTCATTTTGTGGATGTTGATTGGGTGTTGCAAAAATGTGTTTTAAACTTTTGCAATGTCCACCTCCTTTACTAAAAGAGTCATTATATTTGATGCTTTATGTAAAATGTTTTAGTGATTGGGGGATTGAGGATAAGATTTCTAGTATATTTGTTGACAATGCATCTTATAATGATGTTTGCATTAATAGACTTAGAATTGATTTTGCTCAAGAAAGAAACTAAGTCTTGGTGGAAAGCTCTTTCCGCGTGAGGTATTAATAGCATATACTTAATCTTTTAGTGAAAGATGGGCTTGGTGGTGTCTTGATATTTGTTAGAGATGGCGTCAAATACTTGAATAATTACGAGTAACGTCTTATCAATTTGCAAAACTTAAAGCGGTGCAATTGTCTTCTAGAAAAGCGATTTTAATTTGTCAAAACTAGGTGGAATAGCACATATCTCATGTTGGCTTCAACATTAACATTCAAAATGTTTTTTCGAGATATTGTGATATTGACCTGGATTTACATATGTTCAATTGATGTTCGTTGGTCAATGGTTGAGAAGTGTGCAAATTTTTGGGCATTTTTTCATGTAATAACTAACACGATTTGGGGATCCGATTATCGACTTCAACATTTTTCTTGTGGAGCTTTATAGGGTTAAGCGACTTTTTAAATGAAAAGGTGAATGATAGTTATGTTAATATCAAACAATGGCTTTAGCCGTGGCGAAAAAATTTTGATAAATATTGGGGAGAAAGTAATGCTTTCTTGACTATAGCGATCGTTCTTGATCCAGGGTATAAAATGACACTTGTTGATCATGCTTTTAGATTATTTATGGTGATGTAAAAGTTGTGTCTAAGATTATTTGAAATCAAAACGCTTCTTTATGAGCTTTATAATGAATATGTTGAAGCTTATGTCTCTCTAAAGCGGAGACCCACAAAAACGACTTTTAAGCCCAGAAATAAGAGGGCCTTGACAACCAACATGGCGACCTCTACGAAACTTGGGATTAATGTTCTTACGGGTGGAAATGTTTCAAAGGAGTGTTACTCAAATTGAAGACTCCACGGAAAAAATAGACTTGGATGTGTATCTAGAAGAAAATAAGTATTCTTGTGATGTTGTCTCATAAATCTTGATGTTTTGGCTTGGTGGAAATCAGGAAAGGTTGAGGTTTAGATATTGTCAATGATGGCTCGTGATATTCTCTCTATTAGGTTCTGATTGTCGCCTCGAGAATCTACTTTTTAGTCTTTGGTGGTAGAATAGTCGATGATAAATCGAGCTTCCGTGAAGGTTGAGGCGGTGGAAATGCTACTTTGTGGCAATGATTGGATACACAATCTTCATGATGTTAAAACAAGGCCCGTGTAAGTGAAATAAACATTCTAATACACATGAATTACTTTCATACATTTATTTATAATTTGTATTTAATAAAATTTCATTTTTTTATTGTTGTAGGAATCATTGGATGTTGATGTTTACGAATCATCTACTCATCAAGAAATTGATCTTCTGAACAAAGTTGATCTTTGGAATGATCAAGATTGAAGAAGAAGATTGAAGATTTGGACTTCTTTGTTGAATCTGAACAAAGTTGATCTTTCTTTGAATTATCTCTCATTTCCCATTTTATTCTTGAACTTTTCTTTGTTATATTTTGGTTGTGACTTATTCTTTTTTTATATTTTGGTTGTAATTGATGAATCTATTTTGGTGTAGTTGAAGTATGGACTTCTTGTTGAAGTTTTTGTAATATTTTAGTTGTGTGATGCATTTACTTTTGAAGTTTGTAGTAGTTGAAGCATGACTCATGAATTTCTTCTTTATGATAGTTCAATTAGTTGTGATGTATGTTCTTTTAAAGTATGGATAATGTGGTATTTCTAAGTAATTTTAAAATCTTGATGTACTATTATATTTTTATTTGTGTTTTTAAGGAATTTGGCATTTTAAGCATTCTTCACAGAATTTCGAGCTCGAGCTCTATCGAGTTTGACTCGTTTTTCTTAAACAGTCGAGCTGACTTCGAGCTCGAGTTAATCCAAAAATACGAGTAGGCAGGAGCCTCGATTTTAACTTCGATAATCTTCTGGAAGCGAGCTCGAGCCTAACTTCGATAACATTTTGAGTCGATCTCAAACCCTTAGATACTCGGGCTGCTCAAACAAGTATAACATCACTACTTAACCCACCTCGAGATGATATCGATATTGTTCATGTTTTAACGAAGCAAATCAATGCAATCAGTAACTCTTAATGATTGACCCTTCAATGATGTCCATTAGCACTATCATTCACAAGTCATACCAAATGAGCCCTAAATGTATCTTGCCAACTAACTTACTTACCTAGTAATCATTTTTTGTTTCTAACTAATACTCTCTTTTGTCCTTATAATTATCTAAACTTTTTTTTTTTTATGCGTCCCCATTATAACTTTTTCATTCCATAAAAGGAAAAAGTAACTTCACTACACATAATTTTTATCCTCACTTTTCACACAATATTATAAAAAATGTCACTCACTACTCCACTCATTACTCCACATACATTTTTCCTCTCTCCCAATATCAAAAATTACTCTTCATTTCTATTATTTTATTATTATTCCTTAAATAAAATAACAAAAATAAACATGACAATTACATCGGGATGAAGGGAGTATAAAGTTTCTGGTTCGTCTCATAATTTTCTTTCACAATGATGGAGCTAGCCACCTTAAGATTATTATGCGTACTAGTCCCCTTGGAATAATATAAAATTAAATAAATTACTCTAGCTCAGAAGGTCCGATTTTAAAATTTATTAAGCCTGAGTCGAGCAAAAAATTAAATCCCTTTATTTTATTTTATTTTATCATTTTTTTTGCTTTTATAAATCTATAAGCAATGTTACATGAAGAAAATTTATTACATGAATTAGAATTCAAAATAAAATTATATAATGTACAATATTAGTTGTGCAAAATAAATTATATCGATGTTAAGAAAAAAATAAAAAGTTCTCTAGGGCCCTTATAATTATAAACAAAATAGCCAAAATATATAGTTATTAAATTATATAAGTTGTTAAAAAATGAAAACATCATTACAAATTTCTAGTAATTAACATAAAAAAGAGTCATTTGGTACTATTTAGGATCGAACCTACGTCCCAACACTACATGTATTTTGAACCTGAACGGCTGAACTATCTGTTCTATATAAAATTATTGCGATCGAAATTTTATATATCATATATACCTATAAATAAAAATTAATTATAGACCCTAAAATTTATAATTTTTTGGGGGTGCGAGTAAACTCATACGTTAGGCTTATAGTAGGAAACGCCCCTATAGCATGGTAGCGGATTTATCAGAGCAAGGTATATCAAATGTCTTGCCTTAATTTTTTAATATATATATATATTTAATTTTAAATATATATTCAAAATTAGTAAGCACCAACTAATATTAAGATAGAATATTTTATTTTCAACTCAATCAATTAAGGCTCCTACTGCTATTATTATTAATCCCATTAATTTATTTTCTCAAGCCCATGATTTGTCTGCCCATATATCGGATGAAAGATCCTCGGATAATTTTTTTTATAATTTTGGTGGTTATTATATGAAATTTTAGATTTAATTTTAATTTAGTAGTGGTGATAGATCATATCTGATCAAAATTATTTAAATACGTTTCTATTGCATCTAAAGAGTAAAAGTGTCATTTACTTTTACTCTCACTTATAAGTTGCTATTTCTATTTGTAAAGTTGTCACTTCACTTAGTTAGTTAGTTAGTTATTCAATCTCTCCCCTTTTATATAGGGTTCCTGAGATTAGGTTAGACTTACTTTTTCATTCCATTCGTTTCTTCTTGTAACAGAATACAATTTCATTCATTCAATCAAAGATTCTTCTTCTTCTCCTTTACAATCTGATTTGGATTGTTAATATGGTATCAGTTTTAAACTGGTAATGCCATTATCGATCCTTTGCTTCCGCTTCTGATTGGAGTTTTATACTCATTCGATTTCGTTCGACTTTGTTGCTTTTACGAATACATTAGATTAGGATTTTTTGTTAGGTTGTTCGATTTCACCAATTTTTCCTTGAAATCACTTGATTCTTGAATCGCTTGCAATTCGTTTGACATTTGTTGATTTACTTTTGATTCTTGGTTGTTTTGATGGCGAGTTCTTGAGTGTATCCCTTGATCTGCTTGGTCAATCCGCTCTCTCCATACTTTCTTCACCACAATGATAATCATGATGTCCATTGCCCTGGAGCGACTTGATGGGTAATTTCATCTCTTGAAGGCGTCGTGGCTCGTGGTTTTGGCGTCGAGAACAAGCTCTGGCTTGTGGATGGTTAACTTCTTTATTAGAGCTCGATGGTGATAGGGTGGTTTTATCGGTGTGTGCGTGCGTCAAGCGATTTGGTATTCGGTGGATTCTCAATTGGTTTCCCTGAAATCAAAAGAAGACTCGAAAGGTATTTTGAATTTGCTTTCGTGAGGTTTGGAATGAATTAATTGCTCGTTATGAGTGTTACGACTTGTCGAATATTTCGAACGAAAAATCTTTAACTAATAATGCTCGGGGTTTAAAGTCTTTGATTACATATTACGAGTTTAAGTACCTATGGGATGATCATGTTAGTCATAAAAAATTTTTTTGTTTGTAAATTGGTGGGTATGGGTGGTTGTATCTGTGATCTCCTAAGCATTATCTTTCTTGCTCAAAACAAGATTGTGTGATGGGAAATTTACGATAGGATTGGTGAGTCGTATGCCCGTATCAAGTAGTCGGTTTACATTGCACTAAACCCTTTTCCCCTTTAGCTAAGGTGTCGCCTTGCTCTTGCAAAGGAGTCTCGAGAGAGCTCTAGTTTTGCTACTCTTGTGATGCTGAATTTGTGGGTATGTTGGCTAATAATTCGGGTTTTACAAAATAAGAAAAAAATTTGAAATGTACTCATTGTAATGGGAATGGCCATTCGGTGGATAGGTGCTTTGAGTTGATAGGTTACCCCTGGTTGGAAGGGTCAAATGGTGGTAAAGGAAAAAAGGGATGTTAATGCTTCCATTTCATCACACGAGAAGGCTTCTCGCTGATAACTGAGAACTTCTTGAGCAACTTTTTGTCTTTAGCTAAGCAAGCTGAAACCTATTCATGAATCTGTTCATTTGTTCTTTGGTGTATTTTGCATCATACACCTATTCAACATGATACTCCGGGCATCTGAGGGAAGTAATTCTTATTTTTTTCATTACATTGTTCATGATAAAATGTTTACATGGATTTTTTGGACCGGGGACTCTTGATCATATGGTGTCGGTTTGGATTGTTTTACTACACCTCTTGTTTTAACTAATATATGGGAAACTCATTGATCTCTTGGATGTCAAGCGATCCACGAGTGGCAGATCCTCATTTGAAGCTGAGTATCGAGCAATAGCAACAACATCTTGTGAAATCGGTGGATCATCTACATCTTACAAGACCTAAGAGTTCGGTCCGATTACCACTTCATTATATCTGAGAATGCAAATGCCTTCGAGATAGCTCAAAATCCTTGTTTGCATGACAAGAGCAAACATATTTCTATTGATTGCTACTTTGCAGGGACAAGATCAAGGAAGGGTCCTCAACATCATCCATCCCTCTTGAAGAAAATCATGAGATATGCTCATCAAACCTCTTCTTCCTACCACTTTCAACAACTTCAAGGTCAAAATGAGGACTTCTCGGCATTCACTCTCATTTTTTGAAGTCTAAAGAGTAAAAGTGTCATTTACTTTTACTCTCACTTTTAAGTTCTTATTTCTATTTGTAAAAGTTGTCACTTCACTTAGTTAGTTAGTTAGTTAGTTAGTTAGTTAGTTATTCAATCTCTCCCCTTTTATATAGGGGTTCACGAGATTAGGTTAGACTTACTTTTTTTTCATTCCATTCGTTTCCTCTTTTAACGAATCTGAGTTTCATTCATTCAATCAAAGATTCTTCTTCTTCTCCTTTACAATTTGATTTGGATTGTTAATATTGCATACCACTATTCCTCATAACAATTGAATTTATGTATTTTTTAGCATTTGTATGATATGCATCACGATTCAATAAGTTTGAAGAAACAATTTTTTGCATTTAAAAGCATTAAAATTATTTTCACATTAATATGATAAGTATAGAACACAAATCTTTTTATGTTTATGCCTTGGTTGGCTAGATAAAAAATTCTGTGTCGACCCTACTCTAGCTAATCTCTCTAAACTTTTTTTAAAGAAATCAATCTTTCTAAACCTTGAGTAATATTTAGTAATTTATAGATGTCTTTGGTAAAAATTATTAGTAATGAATGTATTAGATCATAATTTCAATATATGACTGATGAAAGGAAAATCTTAAATTATTATTTTTTGAAGCCACGCTAATGATTATGTACTAATTTTTCCACAATATTGAATATTCTGCCTTCCATGGGCAAAGCTCCGCCATTGTCCAGATTGTCGTTGCCAGGACTATCAACGGCGATCTTATTGTGAATATTATTTTCAGAAATTTAATAGTCGTATATACAATTTGTCCCTTTAATTTCATGGCAGATCAGTCTATTTGCAGAAGCATTCCTCTTTGCGAATATGGAAACAGTTTTGAGTCAATTAATCCACGTCGTTCTTCTCTGAAAGGAGAATACATAAGTACTTCCCCTCTCTGCGCCCGTATCAATTTTTAAATATGAAGCATTCATGAACAAAATGTAGTATCACAAAAAAAGTCACACATTTTTTCAACAAAAAAAAATTGATTTTTTGTTAAATAAGGAGTAATACATTTTTGTGTCTTATAAGTATCACATTGTTTATGTAGTAACACAAAGAATTACGGAAAAAAGAAAGAAAAGGAGCAATAAAATTGACCTTTATTAATGTAGTAACACATTTTAGGTGTCTATGACTATCACATTTTTATCATATAATAATACAAAATAATTCTTGAAAAGAAGAAAAAAAGCAGCATAATATAAAAGAAAAAAAATTATTACAAGAGCAATATTGAATTTTGTTCCTACAATAACACATTTCATGTCTATAAGTATCACAATTTTATTTATATGGTAATACAAATATCGGAATAAATAAAAAAAAACAATGTTGGTCGGTGAAAGCGGAGTCTTACCGCATTAATGGGGGAGGGAATACCGTGTTAGGTGTTTTAAAAACTTTTTCTTCTTGTGAAATCGACGGGAGGATAATCCACAGAGGTTTAGGTTACGAGAAGCACAAATTGCTGGAGTAAAATCTCTTTGAGGGTGATTGATCATTACCTTCGGAAACCCTCAAATAATCAACTAAGTCGTGTGTGGGAGATCTGGAGTTGCTGGATGGGATAACTATGCGAATCCTCCTTAAGAGATTCGGTTTGACCAACTATCTGTTCTGGCTACTCGATCGTCAGAGATAGTTGTGCTGGTTTATACCGTTTAAGCTTTCATGCAACCCACATATGAAATAGTGATTAGGCTGTGATTCCTTATGCAACTTGATGGATTGATTCCAAGCGAATATGGAAATTGAAAATGCTTTTCGGAAATCAAGTTAATGCTGCTTGATTAAGCACGGATAAAGGCGTAAAGAACCACAGCGATTATAGTGGTTCGAGACTCAGCTCACCATCCACTCTCACTGACTCGGAGAAATTCCACTTTATCAACCGAGCTTTACGTACCTGCGTAGTTACTTACTCCTTTCGACCTTGGGATTTTTACGACTACCTCATTAGTTTACTTACTCCTTTCGGCCTTGAGTTT